>PVIU01010216.1:0-71422 GCA_004026605.1 Ondatra zibethicus
ATCTGACACTCTCCTCTAACTTCTAAGGGCTCTAGGCACACATGTGTTGCGCAGCATCCATATAGACAAAACATTCATACACTTAAATCAATAATAAAATAATTTAAAACAATAAAAAGGCCCAAAAAGAAGGCTCAGTCACACATAAAGACAAATGAAAAAATAAATCTGTTTTGTGCTTACACAAGGAGGCCCTTCATTTTGGAAGATGTTTGTAAATACATTTATTTATTTATAGTGCATCTGTGTGTGCGTGGGACATGAAAGTCAGGGGTCAGCTTGCAGAAGCCAGTTCTCTCCTTTCTCCATGTGGGTGCCAAGGACCAAAGTCAGGTCATTAGACTTGGTGGTAAGTACCTTATTAGCTGTACCTGTGTACTGGTCCCCAGACATCACAGTTAAAACTTGTCTGTTGTGTTTTTTTTTCTTAATTCACTCTGCTTTTTAAAATAATATTTTATTTTAGAATTTCAGACGCAAGGCAAGTTGCCAGCTATAGAGTTCCTATACATCTTTCCCAGATTCTTCTCCTATTGTCATCTCACATTCCTAAGATACTTTGTCACAGCGAATGAGCCACATGGTCACACTGTTGCTAACTATAGTTTACACTGTACTCATATTCCCTTTGCTTTGACTTAATGTCACTTTTCTGTCCCCAGATCCTGTTACATTTGTCCCTCCTAGCTCCTTAGGCTCCTCTTGGCCTTGGCAGTTGCACAGGCTTTCTTTGTTTTCACTAACCTTGACAACTTTGAGAACTCTGGTTAAGGATTTTATACAATGTTCTTCAGTTGGAATTGTGTGTGTGTGTGTGTGTGTGTGTGTGTGTGTGTGTGTGTGTGTGTGTGTGTGTAGTGTAGTGTGCATGAACGTCTGTATGCATGTTCACACATGTGAGGGATTTTGTGCATGAACATGTACATATATGTGGAGACCAGGGCTGACAACAATTATCTTCCTCTATCTCTCTTCACTTTATTTATTGTGCAGGGCCTCTCACTGAATGCAGACTTTGAAGACTTTATTAGTCACCTAGTCCCAGGGATTCCCCTGTCTCTACCCCCCAAGACCTTGAATTAGAGATGGGCCACAACACTTCCACAGCTTACCAGACATATTTTCTCTGATATATAACCCCCCCAAAACAGTGCCGCCAACTGGAAGCTGAGTATTCAAATGCCCAAGACTATGGGAGACATTTATCATGACATAACTGCAGACAAGGAGCCACCATCTTAATGACTGATGACATTGACCTTGGTCGCTGTCTGGGGATGCATTTGTCATGTTTCTCAACTTTGAAGTTATTTTCTTTCATTTCTCCTTTCTGAATCTGTACACTTTAGAAAGGGACCAATGGGTTCAGCCCATCCTTTGGGACAGAGGAGCTCCTGCTGCCCATCTAGTCTTTGATTGAGGCTTGTTACATAGTGTATGGGCAGTTTGTCAGGGGCTACATCATTAAAGAAAACGGACGTCCCCACTCCTAGTATCTATAAAATGTCAGTAGCTCCTCAGTTAATAGTGGCAACATTCCCTCCTCTATGCTGGATTTTGTCTGGCTGGAGCTCAAACAGGTTTCACACATGATGTCATAATAACCATGAATTCATAAGTTTATCTGACCTGTTGTGTCTGGAGAACACTGTTTACTTGAAATTATCCACCAAATGAGGCTCTCATGAATCTTTCTGCCTCCTCTGAAAAGACCCCTGAGCCTCTGAAGGAAGGGTGTGATATGAACAGCCATAGCATTTTGTTCCCTGCACAGTGACCAGCTGAAGGTTTCTGTGTTGGTTGCTATCTACGGCAAGAAGAAGCTTCTCTGATAGGAGTTGAGAGATTCTCTGTTCTACAGGTATGGTCATAAACCATTCTCTTAATATTACGTCCATTTGACAGAAAAATATTGGATTCTTCCCTGGGGCATATGACCCATTTAGCCACAGATTCTTGACCCTTTTAATACTGTTAAGTATAGGTTCCATGTTACCCTCTGTGGATAGATATACAGACTATTTCCAGTCCTGGATTATTACAAATATAGCTGATTTGGACACTCTTTCATAGTTCTTGTGGTAGATGGATGTCTTCATTTTCCCTGAAGAAATACTTAAGAGTAGACTTGCCAGATCCAAGGGTAGAAGTTCTGCAGAGAAACAGCGCAAATGAGATGGATGAGTGATGGATAGATAGGTAGGTAGTTAGACACACACACACACACACACAGAGAGAGAGAGAGAGAGAGAGAGAGAGAGAGAGAGAGAGAGACTCCTCCATTCTGGTACCAATTTCTATATTAGTTACCTTTGTAGTTGTGATAAAATGCCATGACCAACTCAGGTTACAGAAGGGAAATTTTTTGCTCAGGATTCTAGAGGGAGAAGCTGTAATGTTGGGGGTGGGGATGCATGGCAGCAGGAGGCTGGAGCAGGAACCTGAGAACATTTCAACTGCAAGCATGAAACAGAGATAGCAAACTGAAAGTTGCATAAGGTTGGAACTCTCAAAGTCCGACACCTGTGATGTACTTCCTCTAGCAAGGATCCACCTCTGAAAGGTGCCATAGCCTCCCCAAAACAGTACTACTAACTAGGGACCAAGCGTTCAAGTCCATGAACCTATGGAGCAACATTTCTCACTCAAAGCACCACAGATAGATACACTAGACAGACGAATGGATGGATGGAAGGATGGGTGGATGGATGGATGCATGCATGCATGCATGCATACATATGTACATACATACATACATACATATATACAAAAATAGATGGAAGGAAATTTACTATGGGAATTGGTTCAAATAACTATGTAAGTAAGAGGTCTCACAATATGAAGTCCTCCCTGGAGACCCAGGGACATCAGAGGTTGTCTTCACCTTGAGTCTGAAGGCCAGAATATCAGGAGCTCAAGTATCTTATAGCAGAAGAGGATGTTATAGGTATGGAAGAGAATGTGAGCTTATTCTGTCCTAACCCTCAATAGATTTGGGGGGTACACAAATCTTACATCTAATGTGATGGGTTAAAATCTAATCTCCAACAACTTCTCTCAGACATACCTACTGTGAATAAAGAAATAAGGTTGTACCAGCAATCTGTGTACCCCCCAACCCAGTCAAGTTAGCACATAAAATCAACCACTCTACCATCTGGACTCACACCAGGTAGCTCAGCTGTAAGGTCTGATCCAAGCTGTCAGTCATTTGAGTCTATGCTTGAAGGTCACCCACATGCAGGAAGAGCCATTTCCCAAGAGTCTTTTGTATCCAGAAGCAATCATTTTTTCCCACCACACACTCAAATAGACTATGGAAATTGTTGTTAGTATTTATTCATTGTACACAGCAATGGGTTTCATAATATTTTCATTCATAAATATATACATATATATGAATATGATCTAGGTCCACAGATGACAGAAAAATACAATATTTGTCCTTGTACACCTGGCTTATCTCAATAAAAACAATGATCTCCAATTCCATCTAATTTTTTGCAAATAATGATTCATTCTTCTTTACAACTTTATAAAATTCCATTGTGCATACAGAGTACATTTTTTTATCCTTTATTTTTTATATTTTATATTTTGCTTTATATTTATTTCTTTTTTCATCTGCTGATGGACAGCTGGGTTGTGTCTGTCACTTGACGACTGTATGTGGTGCTGCAGTAAACACAGATGTGTAGAAATCCTTGTAGCACACTGACTTAAATATTTCCCTTTTCCTACAGTTTCACACTATACTTACAGTCCGTTTCTTCTTTGCCTTACCCACTACATGAACTTGGGTAGCTACCATCCATAGGAGGCTGTGCCATTTGCTTTTGGGACACAAAACAGTACCTGAAGCATAGCAGACACCCTGTACTGTGCATGAGGCATACAGGAAAATAAAGCATAGTTCATTCCATTTAGTGAGGACATACTATATGCTATGATATATGAACTTGGTGATATCTCCAGGAACCTCCGCGTACCTGGTTAGCCAGCAAAGCTCTTAGAGTCTAGGTTGAATTTCTCAGCCAAGGCCTGCTCTCACCTTCTGTCAGGAAGGGCTGGGCAGGAGGGCTCTCTGGAGGAGGAGGCACATTATTACCTCTCCTGGGCTTCTCTCCCACTTCTCTGACTCAGCATTACCATGGCCCCCTCTTCCTCCGCTTGCCCCTTGCATGCCAGTGAGGCATAGTGTCTGGCTAGACCAGAGCTTGCAGACCAGCCAGCACCAACCCACAGACAGGTTTTATTTGGCCCACACAGTCACATTTTTTTATTTGAATTCATTTTAACATTTAAAAGCTGAAGGATTTTGCTTTAAAAATATCCAGATTTCTGTCTTCATTTGGAAATTTGGAACATCTGGTGAAGCTGGGCCCCTCTTCCCATATGGCCAGCACTGACTGAAACTAAATGGCACCGACCACGTGATCAGTGCCAGCTTCTCTACACCCAGCCTGAATTAATGTCTGTGGAGCCTGAGGTCATTTGGGAATGGTGTCCCCATTTGGGGACTCCAGAATCCCACAAGGACCATCTGGGAATAATCCCTCCATATCTCTTCCAGGACAAACAGACAGGATACAATGATAGGTGGAGGTCAAGCCAACAGAACTATATTGGATGTACTACAAATCTCTGGTATAATAGGACAGATGTCTTAAGTTGAATCAATACAGGATAAAGCAGTTCCCCAAAGAGGCTGCCTTCTGGGACCAAACACACATTCAAGAGGCAGAGAGAAGGAGACAAAAGAAAGACAGGGGCAAATGCAGAAGCAATCAGTTCAAGTTCTCTCTCTCTCTCTCTCTTTCTCTCTCTCTCTCTCTCTCTCTCTCTCTCTCTCTCTCTCTCTCTCTCTCTCCCTCTCCTTTTGCTAGCCCTTTCCTACCAACCTGGACCAAAATTGAGATGGGTGGATTATCTTTTACTCTCTCCATTATTGGGTATTTCAGGGGCAAAGACTAAAGACTATTCCCTTTCCACACCAAGAGAGACCCCCGAGCAGCACCCTGAGAATGTTAGATCTAGTTCACACAGTGAAGGCCAGGGTGATGATATCACAGTGGTCAGGACCCCCGCCAGGGTCTCTATATACCCTTCCTCATCTATCTGTGTGACTTTAGTGGCTTCCTATGAGATCCCAAACAAGTATTTTGTCTAGAAAATACCTTGAAAACTTTAAAGTGAATGGCGAGGGGTGCGGATGGTATAGACTGAAGCAGTTTGAAGGAAGTCTCAAAGACCTGGGAATCCACTTCATGCAGATGGGATGAGTTCCTATATGGATAACAGGAGCCCTTACACAAAGCGGGTGTGGGGGGTCCTCATATAAGAAGTTGGTTAGTTCTTACAGCATGTGCAGGCCTTTAAACACATTCTAGAAGGATCTGTCCACTCAGGAAGGTTTCTGCCTAGAAACTGTCCATATACAGGTTAGGACAAAGTGATGGGGGGGTGGGGCTGGGACTTTTATCCAAGCAGAAGCGCTCATTACAACAGAGAACGCTCTTAGAATAAAAGTGAGGGATTTTCATTGGCGCGCCTGGGTATTACCTACAAAATGCTGCTCAAATACTAATGACCTTTACACCAAGGTGAAGGTTTTACAAAAGGATAAAGAGCTTGTGTGCTTCAAAGAGAAATCACAGTATCCTGCCTCTTGCACGTAAGGGAAGAAGGAAGGCTAACCGATTTTGTTCTCAGCATAGCCAGCCCCTGGATACCACTGACTTGAGCAAAGACCCTGCACCTGCTCAGGCAGCAGGTGGGAGCCCGGGAGAGGGCGGAGCAACTCAGCCCGCTGCTCACACCGCATTACCTCCGGTGGCCGCCAGGGGCAGCACCGAGGCGCCTGCCGCACCTCCCCCTCCCCAATCTCCACCCCCCCCCGCCCTCCGGGCTCCTGCTCCCGGGAGCCCCGCAAACCCCGCTCCGCCCGCGCCCCGCACAGCACCGAGGCTCCCGGCCCGGTCCGCCCAGCTGCCCCTCCCCGGGGCCATGGGGGCACCCCCGGGCTACCGACCCTCTGCCTGGGTGCATCTTCTCCACCAGCTGCCCCGCGCTGACTTCCAGCTCCGACCGGTGCCCAGCGGTTTTGCGCCCCGCGACCAAGAGTACCAGCAGGTGGGATGGCAAACAGGGGCAAGGTACCCCGGGAACAGGAGTCTGGGTCACAGTTCCTGCATCTTGGGGGTCGGGGACTCAGCCTGCATTTGTAGGTACAAGAGCATGATTGGAGGTAGAGAGCTCATACCTTGAGGTCCCCCCTCGGACGTGCGCTGGGAATGCAGACCCCTCTCTTCCTAAATAAGAGAAAGCCAAGAGCCTAGACCCCCAAGAGTCCTAAATGGGCGGAGATGAGGCCCCAGCGTTTGTGTTCCTGAGACCTGCCTTGGAAGCCAGTCTTCAGGGTCATCTAAGGAAAGGTCTGCTCTTGAGGTCCTAGATGAGGAGGACCCCGCCCCTACAGAATCCCAGCTAGTAAATATGTCCCAGAAAAGGGGATACCTAAGAGAGAGAACAGAGAGCGGGAAGTCCGGGAAGGCAGCTGAGGTCTTGGGACCAGGGATTGATATCTTCAAATAGGGAAGAGAGATTTTAGGGCCAGGGCTGGGGAATGAGGTGAGGTGGGATGAGGATTCAGGGTGCTTTGGGCCTGTCCCAGGACTGAAGGGGCTGTCAGGACGCCAGAGACGATCGGGTGGAGATGAGGTTAGTTTTGGGGCTACTGAAGACAGGCCTGGGTCCCAGGAGGGTGAGGCTGGTAGTGGAACCTCACAGAAGCTGGGTCTCCAGGGAAAGGGGCCCAGCTGCAGCTTTGGGTGGGTGGGGTGTGTGTGAATGTCCCCTGACCCAGTTTAATTCAAGTCCTTGACTTTGAGACTAATGAGCAAAGCTTGGCTGACCTGGGGGGCCTGGGGAGGGGGACTGGGAGTCAGTCCTAACCTCCCCCCAAATCTGAATCTCTGCGGCTGTTCAGGGTGGCTTCTCGGAAAGGGGCACAGGGTTGGGAGAGCTTCGAGGGAGGGGGGTGTTCCCAGAAAAGCAGCAAGGGGGAACGTGTGCTGTGTGCTTGCTATTTGGGTCATGGCTGTCACAGCCTGAGCGGCTCCTCCCTGCCTACTCCACCCGCCCCCCCTCTCCCCTCCAAACAGGGACCGCCATCCCCTCGCCCACAGTCACTTACACAATCGCAGCCTCCAGACGGTGGGTCCACCTACTCCCAGCCAGACTCACGGGGCTTAAGGCTCTGGAGAGCGCCTCAGCCACGAGGAATCCCCCGTGGCCCCCAGCACCACCACAGACTCTCGGAACAGTTCACTCAACCTGATCTTCAGCAGCCAGAGTCAAAGCTAGGGCACACACAGTCCCATCCGCGGGACATTCTTCTTCATGAAAATGACCACTGTGAACACAAAAAGACGCTACGAAGAACTCTGGGACAGGACCTTCAGGATCACATGCCAAGGCACATATACACAGCACATTCATGTGTACACCATCACACACATGGGCACATACAAACACCGCACACGTGACACATCTATTCCCCCCGTCTACACACACACACAAACTCACAAACTCACCCAAAGTCACATGCACATACACTCCACAGTCCACCCAACACCACTCACTGATTGAAGAAGCTGTGTTCAGAAAACATTAATGCCCATCAGTGTTCTGTTGTACACAGACATGCAGCATGATCTGCACAAACACCTTATACTCACAGCCCATATGCCCTCACCTGGTGGAAGGCAAATTCACAGCCACATAAACACTGCTCACACTTGTCACTCACACAGGTGATGTAAAGGACAGGCAGATATGCTACTGTTTGGGAATGCACGGCTGTGATTTCAGATCTCATCCTGCCCATATCCTGCTGTGTACCTCCAGGCAAACCATGTCCAGCTCTGGGCCTCTGAGAAGACACGTGACACACATCTCCTGAAAGCCCCTATCACATGAAGAGCCCACAGTTCTATAATTTATTTGAGACAGGGCCTCACTCTGTAGTCCAGGCTGGCTGGAGTTTATGTAACTTGGACTGGCCTGAAACTGTGACAACCTTCCTGCCTCAGCCTCCAGAGTGCTGGGGCTTCAGGGGTGTACTGCCTTTCCTAGCTCAGAGCTATGCTGTTGTGCAAGGTGTTCCCAGCTATTAACACCCTTTCTGCCTGCCTTTCCTTTCCTCCCGCCTTTGGGTCTCACTACATACTACTCTGTCAGTCTCCTTTTTTTCTATAGTTCTTTCTCTGTGTGTCTCTTCATCTCTCTGTGTCTCTCTCTTTCCCTTCCCTCTCTCCCTATCTCTGGCTTGATCCCTCTGGTGTTTTGTATGTCTTATCTCTACGTTCCTCTTTCTTCTTGCCTTTGTCTCTTTCCTTGCCTGCCTCTTCTGTCTGCGTATTCCTCTCTATTGCTTGATCTGTCTTCCTTCCCTATCTCCATCCCTGAGCCTTGTGTGTATGTATCACAACACACACATGCAAGCTGTCACAGCACCCTGTCCCCATCCCCAGCCCTGGGGTGACAGACTCAACTGCAGTGGGTGTGTGAGCTCAGCAGCAGGAGGGAGATGGGGTAAAGAAGGCTGTCTTTCCTGCTCTCCTGGAGTACAGAAAAGGAAGCCTTCCTGCGCCTTCATTCCATATAGTTCAGAGGGAACCTCAGGAAGTTCTTGAGACATGCTGCACTCCGATTGCCTGATTGCAGTGAGGAGGAAACCGAGACTCAGAGAGATGAGGTCCCTTTCGAGGCCATACAACCTCGAAACCTGAGAAGAACGAGCAGGGTCAGAACCCAAAACCTAGGCTCCTTACTTGGATGCTGCCTCCAGCAACCTAGCCCTAAATCCTGGATGGGCCTCAGTTGCTAATATGAGAGCGAATAGGCATCTCAACTTTTCCACAACCTGGGTGCCATCAGGGGCTGGGCTTCGGGCCCCTGACCCCTGCAACTGAGGAAGAGCTTTTTGTCTGGGACATGATAGTGCTCTCTGAGGCTTCTTTCTCATCACTTCTTCCTTAGGCTCTGCTGCTGGTGGCAGCCTTGGCTGGGCTGGGTCTGGGCCTGAGCCTCATCTTCATTGCCGTCTACCTCATCCGCTTCTGCTGCTGCAGGCCCCCAGAACCCCCTGGGGCCAAGAGTCCCCCACCCGGAGGAGGCTGTGTTACCTGGAGCTGCATCGCTGCCCTTCTCGTGGGCTGGTAATGGGGCCCCAGGATGGGTGGGGAGTGGGGATAGAGCTCCCTACCCTTGCTATCAGTCTTGTTTAAGCTACCATGGGGTATGGGCCCAGAGTTGGCAAGAGAGTACCCGTCTGCTTGGTGAGTGGAGGGCTAGAGGCTTAAGGAGGATGAAGCAGCCAGCCTGGGAGTAGAACTGAAAGTCTGGGATAGGTTTGGGGTTTTCAGTGCTTTGCTACCTAGGGGAGTGAGATGCTCTCTAGACCTCAGTGTCCACATCTATAAAGTGAGTTTTGCAATACTACCCATACCCTCGTTAGTTACACTAAGACTAGAGAGTGCACAGCACCTGGGTCCTAGGGGGTGTCCTCTGTGTTAGCACTGATCAAAGAGTTATTCATTCACTGAGCTCATCCATTCAACAACTGAGCATAACTACCATGTGTGAGCCCAGGCACTCTGTGACTTCAGCCAGAGTTTCAGTCAAGGAAACAGCAGGCCTTACAGAGTCACCAGCAGCAGCACCTGCTCAGCCCACACCCAAGCTGGGTCTGAGTCTTTCTCCTAAGAGCTGTGCTCAAGATGGCCACACCAGGCTCTGACTGAGGGAAGCTCACTCAGGGAGGGAGAGAAAATGACTTTTCAAGCCCATATGGTTTAAGAGGCAAGTGGAGATTTAGACTCATGGACAAAGAACCCTCTCCTCCCCCTCCCCCTCAGGACCCTCAATAGGAACTCCACAGGAGCTTCAATGAACTTGACACCAAGATTGCTGGCTCTGAGACCAGCTCCTCCTAGGTCATGGTTAGCTGACTTATGTCACATATGAGAGTATTCAGGACTTGAGGGGACTGAGGCTTGCTGGGGACCTCATGCACGGTTAGCAGGAGCCCTAGAAGAATGTGGTGTCCCCTCCAGCCATCTGGGGGTGTGGCCTGGAGTAGTCACTCCAATCTGGGCCCTGGTCCACTCTTCCTCATTGTAGGAAGAAGAGGGTGTGTGTTTGGGAGTATATGGGGGCTGGGCACCCTCTGTCCAAGATGTTTTCTCATCAGGCTCTCCAGAATGGGGGTGGATGAGGGAGGCTGACAAAGGCCCAGTGGGGGAGAGTCACAACCCCAGCCCCCTCAGAGCCTGGGAACAAGAGGAGCTTTGTAGGGTTCTGAACAATGGGGCAGGGCCAGTAGGCTCCCATCCAAGGGATGGGGTGGGGGCCTGTGTAGCCCAAGGCTGGGAACTGTGAGGGCATCAGGCTCTCGCCCCCTCCAGTGTGAGGCACAGGCTCAGGGAGAAAAGTGGGTCCCCATATTCAAGCTCCACAATGGAAGTCTGTGTGTTGGCTGGGCAGGGACAGGGGCCCAGCTCCTGGCCTTGCCTTCAGCCCTCCCTCCCACATTATCTTACTCCTCTTCCAGCTGGCCAGTTGCCTGGATCCCTGGGCAGCGTAGGGGAAGGCTGAGAGCTCCAGGCACAATGTCTTTTACAAAAGAATAGGGGCCAGCGACCTTGTGCTCCAGAGAACCTTTAGGAGACAGGGGCAAAGAATACTTGGGCCAGGAAGAGACAGGTGTTGGTGCCTAATGACTCCTAAGACAAGGCTGTGAATTCTGGGGTGTTTTGACAAAGGATGTAGGAGTTGGTCGTGAGCTGATCATAATTAGGAGTTGATAACTTTTTATCTAGGGATAGGCAAAACCAGGGTTCCATTCTGGGGAGGTGCGAGTTAAATCTGGGGGCTCCTTCTTTTCCACCACTCCACCCACCATTAGCATCACAATGACGTCTTTCCAGCTTGGGGGAGTGAGGTCTTCAGGTTACCTTGGCAACTGGGGGAGGCCAACCTTGGGCTGTTCTTTTTCCCACGGAGGATGAACCAATAGGGTGGATGCAGAGATTGGATAGGCAAATGAAGCAAAGGGGAAGCCGGGTAAGTGTGGAGGCATGATCCTGCCCTCCAGATTCTGAGACTGTTTGGTATTGCTTCTTCCTTCTTCTCTCAGTGCGGGCATTGGCATTGGTTTCTATGGCAACAGCGAGACCAGCGATGGGGTGTCCCAGCTCAGCTCAGCACTGCTGCATGCCAACCACACACTCAGCACCATTGATGACTTGGTGAGAGGGGCAACAAAGAGCCAGACTGCAAACTCATACCTCAATTGATCTCCACATGGGAATGTGGTCCCCCACTGAGGAACAAAAGAAGCCAAGATCAAAGCAGATCCCAGACCAGAAACCTAATCCCCAGATACAGAACTGTAAACTCAGATCTGGTGACATTAGACTGTATGTTCAGCCCCAACCCTGCAACCTGGAGCTGGATCTAGAAGATTCAGACTCAGTCTGAAGACTCATATCCAGGCCCAGGCCTGCACTTCCATTTATATCCAAGCCAGAGACAAAACACCAAGGACACCGGTCCCTGTCTTCAGGTCAGATCTAAGACTACAGACCCTGTCTTTGAACCAAATACAAGCTCAGGGACCCCCACTGTGAGATCTTAGACCCCAGGATTCCAGACCTTGGGAATGAGATGCAGGTGTTATATTTCAGTGCCTACTTGTGTAGAGCCAAATAATCAGATTTGAGATCCCAGGCTCAAAAGGACTGATGCAAACTTCAGACTTAAGACTCATCCTTCCATTTTGACTTAATTTCAGTGCTGGGGTTAGAATCTTTACCTTGGACTTAAGCTCCTGACTAAACTAGAGCAGATGGCAGGACCTGGGAGCCCCACCTTGACTCACCTTTTCCCCAGTCTCCAGATGCCCCAGAACTCCAGATCTCAGGCAACTGACACTCCTCATTCCTGCTTCACCCCTGGGACCCCACCCCTGAGCCCAACCCTAGGCTTTGGAAAAGGCTGTCCCAGACCTAAGATCATGTCATCTCCCCAGGTGTTAGAAACAGTGGAGAGGCTGGGTGAGGCGGTGAGGACTGAGCTGACCACCCTGGAGGAAGTACTATCAGAACGTGTGGAGCTGGTGGCCGCCACCCGGGGAGCCAGGAGGCAGGCTGAGGCTGTGGCTCAGCACCTACAAGGACTGGCCTTCTGGCAAGGAGTGTCTCTCAGCCCAGTGCAAGTGGCTGAAGATGTGACTTTTGTGGAGGAGTACAGGTAGGAAAAGGACCTTTCTGTTTTTTTAAGCATTGTAGTCTCACACTAGTCCCTAGGGGGATGTGGGCAGTATCTGGAGACAGTTTTATTTGCCCCACTGGTTGGAAGCAAAGCTACTGTCACCTGGTGGAAGTAGGGATGCTGGTCAGCATCCTCCAGGCCAGCCCCACTGTGGAGAATTACCCAGTTGTGAATATAAGACCAGGCTGACAAACCTCATATTTACATACCCCCTCCACGGTCTCCTCTCTCATTCATTCACTCACTCGCCATTCCTTGACTCATTCATTCAGCAAATCAATCACGTACACAGTTTCTCTTGGACTAACCCAGTAGCAAACCTACCTACCAGATTATTTGGGAGGCAATTATGTTCACTGTGCAACTACTTAGCATCTGGTGAGAGATAGCACATGTGGTTAGGAACCTTAGCTTCAGGAGACTACTCTGTATTTGTGCACACTTACACAAGTTTCCTTGGTCTTGGTTTTCCCGCCTTAAAGTAAGTCCTGTCATGCATAGCTCAAAATGCCTTGTGAAGAGTTAATAACTTCGAGTGTCTGGAACAAAGAATACATAATGATGGGTAAAACGATGCCAGTAAAGTACAGATATGCCAAGCAGGGGGAATGGATGCAGGAAATCCCACCCAGAAGGGATTCTTTAGCAGGGCGATCAATATAAAACAGGCTCACAAAGCCAGACCTGGTGGTATAGGCCTGTAATCTCAACTCCTCTGGAGGCTGAGGTAAAAGAGTTGAAAACTCAAAGCCTGCTTGGCCTACTGAGTAATTTCAAGGTCAGTCTGAATAACTCAGTGAGGCATTGTCTCAAAGAGGAAAAAGAAGGCTGAGGATCTGGATAATGGAAGAATATTTGCCTAGAATTGACTGCTGAGGGAGTGACAGTATGGCTTAGAGGTAAAACTTCTGCCTAGAGTCCCCAGCGAGGGACTGCGGGTATGACTCAGTAGTAGAGCACCTGCCTGGAATCTCCCAGGGAAGGGGATGTGGCTCAGTGGTAGAGCACCTGGAATTCACCAGTGTAGATCTGGGGAGTAATTCTCAGTGGTAGAGCACCTGCCTAGAATCCCCCAGTGATGGGCTGGGTTTGAGGCTCTGGTAGAGACTTAGAATCTACTACCGAGGGGCTGGGAAACATGACTCCGGTATAGTTGCCCACCTAGCAACTCTGTGTTCACCGAAGCATCGAAAGTGGTGAGAAGAGAGGGACTAGAGAGATGGGTTAGTGGCTTAAGGGCACTTGCTGCTTGTATAGAAGACCCAGGTTTGGTTCCCAGCTCTCATGGTAGCTCACAACTATCTGTAACTCCAATTCCATGGGATCCAACACTCTTTCTGACCTCTGCAGACACCAGGTATGCATTTGGTAGATGTACATACATGTAGGTAAAGCACTCATAGATAGAAAGTAAGTATTTTTAGAAAGCAGGTTTTCTGTAAGGTGCATGAATGAGAGCTATATAAAACAGGAAGGGGCTTGTCTGGGACCAGGCAGAGCAGTTTTTGTGAAAGTGTTTAGAAGGGCCATACTGAAAGGTGACACTGGAGGGGAAAGGGCAAGCTGTGAAGCCCTCTGAGTCAACCATCCATCTCAACAGTCAGCAAGACCAGGCTTTATCCACACAGTTATTTCATTAGTTCTTGCATGCAGCTGACACTCCTGAATCTTCTGTTCCCAAGCAGGAAGCCATGCTGCTTGGTACAAGCACACTGGGGCTGAAGCAATCCCAGCAGAGGATGCATGCTGGAGATGAGGCAGTGGGAGGCAGGCAGGTCTAGGGCCAAGGGCCACAGGTTCTGTGTCATGGTCAAATCTAGGATCACAGGAGCCTGGTCGGGGAAGTAGAGGTGACTGTGACAATGATGCTTGGCGGATGCTCTGGAGAAGTGTCTGGTAAAAGAGAGGCCCTCAATAAATACATTGGGGCCATGGAGGGGAGTGTGGAGGTATGGCCAGGGACACAGTCTCAGGGAGTGCAAACCACAATTACATGGTGACTACTGAGAATTAATCTCTTTAGTGGGCACTCACAGTGTTCCACATGCTGAGTTTGGGCCTTCCATGTATCTTCCTCTACAGTCCTGATGCAGTACTTACTTACTTACTTACATATTATGTCATATTCGCAGCTCCCCTGGATGATGATTTAGCTAACGCGAACTTCACCCACAAAGCCCATTCTCCTAAGACCTTTACATGTGTCCATTCATTCACCTGGCAACAGATTTTGAAGTTGATCCTGATATGCCACTCACATTCCTGGTAGGGAAACTGAGGCAAATAAGTTACATGGCTAATTGAGTAACTGAGACCTAGACATACCTCTGAAGTATACAATAAGGTCCTGGGTGACTGACAACCTACAGTACTGGCTCAGGGATATATTTAGAGAGGCCAATGCCTGTGTCTACAAACACAGAACTTCTGTGTGAATCGTTCAGGGCAGGTCCCAGGTGCTTTAGCTCCAGAGACTTGTGAGAACTTTGCTGGATAGCAGGGAGGCTGCAGAATCGGGTTGGCTTAGCATGAATCTGAGGTCCTGCTGGCCTCCAGAGGCCCACTTCCTCGTCCCTTCTTCCTATAGGTGGCTGGCCTACGTCCTCCTGCTGCTCTTGGTGCTGCTGGTTTGCCTCTTCACCCTCTTGGGCCTGGCGAAGCAGAGCAAGTGGCTGGTGGTCGTGTGAGTGGAGTATATCGCACAGGGGAGAAAACCAGGTTTTCTGGCGCGTTTCCGGCATGCAGCATTGCTAAAGTCTTAGGAAAGACAAAGGCTATGTTTGCTGTAAAGGGGGGGGGGGTGTGATCAGGTGAACTCTGACATGCCACAGATGCTTTCTCCCTTGGTCACCACAACAAATCCATGGAGGAAGTGCCACCAGGTCCTCTGTATGGCAAGTGAGGGACTTGTGGTAATGTGGGGACACATAGGACCTATGCTCTTATTGAATAGTTCTCTGTTTACCAGATATCATTCTTAGGACTTCATGGGACTCCCACACTCAGCTACCCAGGGATGTAGGCATTGGCCTCTGTCTAACAGTGGGAGGTGGTTGAAGCCCATGTGGCTAGGTCAGGACCACACAGCAAGAAGTACTGTGGTGGGACTCAAATCCAGCCTGCCCATCACTGGAAGAGTGCATCCTCCTTCTCCTCCCTTGGTGCCCACTGTCTGTGAACTCTCCCTGGGAGATAAGTCCAGCTACTGCATCTAGGTTCTCATCAAGGCTTGGAGACTCATAAAACACACTGAGCTGAGCAAGGATATGACTGGGGGCCAGGTCTTCCAGTTTACAACAGCTGTTAACCTCTCCCACTACGCCAGGACCCAGAATTCTTCTACCCCTCACAACCCTGGACACATGCCAAGACTTAAATAAACCAAGCTTTGAGTTTCAGAAATTAACTCTGAAACACTCTCCACACCTTACAGCCTGGAGGTGGAAAGAGTGGAGAGAAGATAGCTTAAAAAAAAGGGGGGGGGCTGTAGATGGGCCTGAAACTAGCTTAGAACCTCCAGGACCCTGTGCAATAAAATCCCAGCAAATTCAACCGATGGGTGGACAGCTGCCCCCTAGGGTCTAGGAACAGCTGGGATAGTGGCTGCTGAGCTGCCAGCCAAGACCTTCCCCTCTCCTTTGCCAACTGAACAGATGTTCGATTTGACGTCAGTCTGGGCCTTACCCCACCCTTTACTCCCATGCCTCCGACTCTAATCCTCTAGGCTATAGAGGTTGGTGGGTACTGGGGAGGGCTGTGATTGGATGTGGGGTATAGAAAGAGGCAAGGCTGATTAAGAGATCTGAGTCCAATCACCTCCCCCTCTAGGATGACCGCCATGAGTCTCTTGGTGCTTGTCCTGAGCTGGGGTTCTATGGGCCTAGAGGCTGCCACAGCTGTGGTAAGTATGGGGCTCTGGATTGGGGTGTTCTAAATCCTAGGGTGGGTGTGACCTAATTATTGCCATTAATCCTAAGGCTTGGTGGATATGATCACAGTGCTGAGGTTTTAAACTTATTTTCTGGGTCCTGAGAGAGCAGAAGCTGGGGCCTAGACTGACTCCTCAGTCTGAGGAGAGCTAGGGGTCAAGACCCCTGGATCTGAGGGAGCAGGGTTGGAGCCTGTACCTTTGAGTTCTATGAAAATATGAAATTGGACATTTCTGGTCTGATCCCTTCCTATTTCCTTCATCAGGGCCTCAGTGACTTCTGCTCCAACCCAGACACCTATGTGCTGAACCTGACCGAGGAGGAGACAGGGCTCAGCTCAGGTGATTCCCATAAATCCCTGTGATCCTCAGCACTCCCTGCCACCCCCTAGTGCCCAGTGCATTGTAGGGTAGAGTGTAGAATCATCTACCAATCCTGGCAGGATGATAAAAGGACAGGATCAAAATGCCTGTGAGTGGTGGGGGTGGGGGAGTGGGCCATGGGCCTCAGTGATAGGAGAATTTGATTGATTATGGGAGAATAGGAAAGCATAATTAGGTCAGTTGAATTCCAGGTGCAGGTAAAGTAGAAGGGATGGAAATATGTGGTGTGATATTGCCCACCTATAATCCCAGCAATTAGGAAGTTGAGGCATGAGTTCAAAGGTAGCCTGGGCTATGTAGACCTTGTCACACTGTGTTCTAAAACAAAAACAAAGTAGAATTGGAGATGTTGCTGCTCAGTTGGTATTGCCTTGCATGCCCAAAGCTATAAATTTGATTCCCAGCAACACATAAAACTTGGCATAGTGGCTTGTGCCTAAAATCTCAGCACTCATGATGTGAAGGAAGAAAGATCAGAAGCTCAAGATGATCCTCAGTTACATAGCAAGTTCAAGGCTGGTTTGTGCTACATGACTCTGTCTCAAAACAACAGCAACAAACTGAACAACAAAACAAGAAGGAAGAAGAAAAGGAGGGAAGGAAATGGAAGGAAAGGGGGGAAGGGGAGGGAACAGAATGGGGAAGTAAAGGGGAGGGAAGGAAAGGAAGCGATGAAGGGAGAGGAAGAGGGAGGGGAAGAGAAGGGAGAATGGGAGGAGGAGAAGGAAAGGATAGGAGAGTGACTAGCAGGTCTTTGTGACCCCAAGAAAGTTCCAAACTGGGGAATGTCCGCTGGGCTATGGCCCTCCAGATTTGCCCAAGGAGAGTCTAGGCCCAGGCTCATAGCCTGCTCCTTTCTCTCCCTCCACTTCAGACATCCTCAACTATTATTTCCTGTGCAACCAGGCGGTCTCCAACCCCTTCCAACAGGTTAGGACTGTGGGCAAAGAAATGGGAAATGAGGAGATGGCGATTGTGGAGCCTCAAGGGCATACGCTGTCCTTCTGGGAGGTGGAGGGGGCTAAGGTCCTGAGTTGTATATTCTGGTGGACAGACGGCTTCGTGGATACCCTGACCTGAGTCTTCCTCTCTCTTATCTCCCTGCAGAAGCTGACTCTGTCCCAGCGAGCTCTAGCCAGCATCCACTCCCAGCTGCAGGGCCTGGAGCGGGAAGCTGTCCCTCAGTTCCCTGCAGCACAGGTGAGGTAAATGGACTGCACCAGTGTGTGTGTGTGGGGGGGGGGGGCTGAGCCTGGTGAACCAGTGGGATGCTGGCCCATCTCATGTGAAGGGGCAGGTTGACTGGGTCAGATAGACTTGTGGAGCTGGCCCTTCTCTAAGTAGGCATGATTTCATGTTGTGTGCAGAGCCTATGGATAGGGGCAGGGAAATAGAGCTTAGCAGCTCTCTGGGCCAGAGCCTCCAGGAAGGGTTTGAGGCAACAGAAGTAGACTGGTCTCTTGGGGCTGGGAAGAAAATGGAGGTGAGGGAGGATCTAGAGTGCTGCTGAACCTATGTAAAAGGGAGTGTCTGGTCCCTCTGGGAAGTGGGGCTCATGAGTTGAGGGCAGGGCATTGCTGGGTAGCATAAAGGCTGTGTAACTGTTTGTTCCCTCCCACACAACAGAAGCCCTTGTTATCTTTGGAGGAGACGCTGAATGTGACAGAGGGAAGCTTCCACCAGTTGGTGGCACTGTTACATTGCCGCAGTCTGCACAAGGTGCGCCTCCTGTGTACTTGCTTGCCTGCCCTTTTCTTTCCCTCTCCTTCCTCTCCTCTCTCTTCCCCTCTGTCCCTCTCTGTCTCCCTCTCCCTCCCCTCTGCTTCTCTCTTTTATTCTCCTCTTCTCTCACTCTCCCCTCCTCCTGAGTTTTTCAGCTTCTACCTTCTCCCCTACTCCTTGAAAGTTGTTCCACCTCTTAAGCTGGGTAGGTTCCTAATTCCCTGGGTTGAATGCTAGCTAGTTCATGGATCTCTAGATGTGAAAGGGGCAGGGCAAAAAGGGCAGCAGCCTGCTTAAGCCCCACTGTAGGCTCAGCTGTGAGCTGTGTGGCCTCAAGAGCAGGCCAGCATCTCTGAGTCTCAGTTTTCCCACCTTTACACCTTTGGGGGAACAATTATGAGCATCACAAAGACTCTCACCCTTATAACATCAAGAGCTGTTCTAATAGAGACCTAGCTGCTTTCCTTAGTTACAGTCTCCCACAATGATGCTCTCCATGCACACAGCTTTTGCCATGATCCAGACTCTATGGGGTCACTGGTCAGTGACCCCCATAAACAGAACAGGATGACTTTTTCCTTTTATAGTACTGGCGGATTGAATTCTGATACTCTAGCCTATTAGATGAGCACTGTACCACTGATGTGTGTGTGTATGTGTGTGTGTCTCATGTAGCCGAGGCTTGTTTCCAACTTGCTGCATAGCAGAGGATGACCCTGAGTTCTGATCTTTTCTTGCACACCTCCCTCCTGAGTGCTGAGATTACAAGTGTGTGATGGCACACCTGTATAAAGTACTGGGTATGGAACCCAAGGCTTCATGTATTTTAAGGAAGCACTCTACCAACTGAGCTATGTCTGCAACCTCCAGTCTTTTTAAAAAGTATTTTTCATTTTGAGGCAGAGTCTCATTACGTTTCCCAGATAGACCTTGGACTCCTAATCTTCTGGTCTCAGCCTCCCCACTAGCTGACAAAATTTTCCAGACCCAGCAGAGAATATTATTCCATCTTTTGCAAAGCCAGAAGCTGGGAGAACGCCGTTGAGTGATTTTCCCCGAAGGCAAGGAGTTCATGGAAGGGCACTGAGCTGCTTCTGGTGTGAACTGCTAAGCATGGCCAATCTGTCCCCTTCTGTTTTTGAAACATTTTTACCCATCTGCCACCCAAGGACTCACTGCAGATCAGATCTGGAGGACATATGCTTCTTTACCACCTCTGGTCATCTGGTCTACCTTAGGATTAGGATACAGACTCAGCAAACAAACTCCTCTACAAGGAGACCTAAGCAACACCTGGAGGTCCTTGCCCCAAATCACTATTGCTGGATATCCAAAGTCTGAAATTAATGTGGTATCCTGCCCCAGAGGGCAGGTACCAAAAAGTCAGTGAAGGGTCACTGAATAGGTATCTGGGAAGGGCCAGGAAGGGGACCTTGCTTTTTTTTATACAATGGCATGCTGGGCCCCAATCCTGTTTTATGTCTTGTTCAGATGCCGAGCTTTAATTCTGGTTCCAAGATGACTGTCAAGAGAGAGTTGAGGGGTCAGAGTCTGTGCCAACTATTGAAAATTCATGGGACCCTGGGCCTTGGTTTTCCATCTAGACCTTTTCCACCACATGTTAAAATTAGGGACAGGACTGAGGACTTTGCTCCATCTATAAAGTACTCGCCACACAATCCTGAGGACCTGAGTTTGATCCCCAGAAACCATGTAAAAAGCAGGGCATATGGTGCTCAGCACTGGGGAGGCAGAGACAGGTGGATATCTGGGACCTGCTGGCCACCCAGCCTAGCCCAGTGAGTGCACACCAGGTCCCAGTGAGAAAGCCTACTTAAAAAACAGACAAAACATTGCTGACAGTGGCTCAACACACCTTTAATCCCAGCATTGAGGAGGCAGAACCAGGCAGATTTCTGAGTTTGAGGCCAACCTGGTCTATAGAATGAGTTCTAGGACAGCCAGGCCTATACAGAGAAACTGTCTGGATAAACAAAACAAAACCCAAGATGTATTTGAACTTTAACCTTTGTTCCCACCCCACATGCACAGGCATACAACAACAACCCTTCCACATGTACACACACACACAAACACATGTAGACACAAATATACACATAAATAAAATAGGGACAAGAGACACTAGGATAAGAAAGAACGGACTGGGTGTGGTGGTGCACACATTTCATCCCAGCCCTTCCAGAGGCAGATGCAAAGACAGGTGGATCTCTGGGAGTTTTAGACCAGCCTGGTCTACAAAGTGAGTCCCAGGCCAGCTAGGCCTATAGGGAGAGACCCTGTCTAAATGAAAGGCAAGGGGGAGGTGTTTCTGGAAACTAAGAGACTTGGTTCCAGATTCAGCTTTGTATCTGTAAAAGCAGATTGCCCATTCTGGACTCAGCTTCTTTTCACAGTGTCAAGGGCAGCATTGCATGGGGCTATTGCAAAGATATGTGGGCACAGTATGTGTGTGCCTGATGCGAGCCTAACTGGTTAGTATCCTGGTGGGCTCCTACCACACACTTCACTTACTCAACAGTAGGAGCCTCTTCCTTCACCCCAGCACTTGAACCGGGAAGTCAGGACTGTCCTTCTAGCTCACTATCCTCACTTCCCGCTTCATCTGCTGCTCACACAGCCACTGAGGCTGCAGACCCTGGCCCTCTCCCCTCCTGCCAAGACCACAGCCTCTTGCATGCCCATCTGCTCATTCCATCTGTCCAGAGACAGCTGGTGATCCTTTCAAACACAATCAGATCAGAGTCTTCCTCGAAAAACCCTTGCGTGAATCCCCCTGCACATGGATTAAAGCCAGGGCTCCTAGCACTGACCTAGAAGAGCCTGTATAGACAGCCCTAGCAAAAGCCATGTGGCCTCAGTCTTGGTGATTCTACCCTTGTCCTCCATGTCACCCCCAGCTACCTGCCTCTGCCTAGAACCATCTGCCTGGCTCCTTGTGCCCTTCTCAAATGGCCTCTGCTGGCACTGTCCTAACATCTTACTGTCCTACCAGCGCACAAGCCTCCAAAGTGGACCCCTTGGTCCCATGTACTGAAGGTTGCCAGTGTGAGCAAAGGTGGCTTAGTCCATTTCTACAGAATGAACCAGCATGTTGGCTGTGCCACTGGGCATTGAGGTCACAGTGGTTCTGCTGTCCTCCAGGGTGGCAGTCACAGTAGACAGTCTTTTCTGTATGTGTATCATGTGCCGTGTCCAATCCTAAATTGTTATGTAAGCCAGCGATTTGTGGGACCCAAGGGGCATCTGACAATGTGTGGCAACAGATCTTCACAGCTACAGGAAAGGGTGCCAGCATCCTCATCTGTCAATAACACCTTGTTGGAACAAGGATAGGCAGGGCTGGTGTTAGGGGGAGGCAGCAGTGTAGAGGCTCTTTCACCTAGGATCCCGGGAGAGCAGTTCTCTGGGTGCTGAGTGGAGATGGTAGGACCACTTTGCATGAGGGGTAGAGGCATGAGATAAAATAGGAGTGGACTGTGGGGCTGCAGCTCAGCCAAAGGCACAAGGTGAACATATGGATGGCCTTTCATGTTCAGAACAAGCTCTCTGACAGGAGACTACACTTGGGCACAGAGTCTCAGTGACTCATGCAATACCACTCAGCCAGGCAGGTGGATGGTTGGACCTATGTACAGAGTACATGTGGGCACACTCTAAGGCTTACCCTCTGCCTCAGGACTATGGCTTGGCACTCCGAGGCCTGTGTGAAGATGCCCTGGAGGGCCTGCTGTTCCTGATGCTCTTCTCTCTCCTGTCTGCGGGGGCCCTGGCCACCACCCTTTGCAGCCTGCCCCGTGCCTGGGCCCTCTTCCCGCCCAGGTCAGCAGGGGAGAGAGGGCAGGGTCCCCAGGGAGGGGACAGGAGGCAGCACCCAGGGCCACTGGTGGGGATGGGGCAGCCTCCTGATGGGTTCCCATCCTACTTCTCTGCCACTCCCCACATCACACTCCAGTGATGACTACGATGACACAGATGATGACGACCCTTTCAACCCTCAGGTACAGACCCTGGTCTGCAGAGGAAGACTGGGGTGTCAGCTGGGTCTGAGGGAGAAGGACTGGGGCTGGGATCCTGGGTCTGAGGAAGGGATGGGCCTGGGATAATGTGGGAGATGAGTCTTGGACCTGAGGGAGGAGTCCGGGGTCTGGGATCCTGGGTCTGAGGGAGGGACCCCCAGCATGTGACAGATTCTCATTGTATGTCTTCTCCCTATTATCGTGCTAGGAATCCAAGCGCTTTGTGCAGTGGCAGTCTTCCATCTGAGCCTCCCCTCCAGCCTGGAGTGGCCTCTCCTGTTAGGTAAGCTTTAATGACAATTGGTGTTCTGCTGGGCCTTGACTTATGGCACTCTGAGGCTGGGTGGGTGTCCATGGGAGTGTCTCCTGCCTATGTCAGCTCCTCATCTCTCCCTCTCTCTAGTTCCTTTCCTGGCTGCTGGAGAAGGCCCCACTAACCTGACCCTGACTGGGCTCTGACCACTAACACTGCTGGCCATGGACACCTCACATAGGATGACATTCTGCTCTGGCCCCAACATTCCCCAATCCCATTTGTCCTTAGCACAGGGACTGCTGAGATGGCAGAGCAGGGATCTGGGCTCACTGGGAAGGGGGCTGACCTACAGCCAGGTGTCCCTTGCTGGCTGCTGGCGTTGTTCTTGGAGGGACTAAGGGAGGCAGGTATAAGGATGTCTCTGCTCCTGCCATATTCCAGCAGTCTCAACTCACGGCACTAACTTGGAAGAGGGTTGATCTGAAATAAAAGGGAAGACTATTTTACAAGTAGCTAGGACCTTCTTTTTTACTCCCCTCCTGACTGAGCTAGAGAGACGACCCCTTCCCTGATGGCTGAAAGGCAACTCTCCTCTTGTCTAGGTTCAGCACCGCTCTGGTTCTGAAAGTCACATGCGTGTCCTGACAAAGGAAGAGGCAGACCCCAGGAAGAGAATAAACCTAGCACTAGATCTAAACAGGACTGAATCCACAGGAACAACAAAGTCGAGCTTCCAGTCATGTGGAATGTGCAAGGCCTAGTGGGTTTAGGAATGGTGTGGCATCAACTCACTTCCTAGCAGTTCAAATCCAGCACAAATGTCAGAAAACCTAAGTGTGTGCCAGTAAAGGGGAAGAAGTATTCAAAGAGAAAGTAGAATATTTGTATGTAGTGCTGCTAAGGTGATGTAGAAGAGGAAACTTGAAGATATAAATCTAGACAGGAAAAGATAAGGCAGTCACTGAGCTAAAAACTACAAACAAACCAACAAATACGGCAGAGTAAAAAGGGAAATTTATTGTACGGGGAATAATGCCTATGTAGTTCTCTTTTGTAAAAAGAAAAAAAAGCACATATGACAAATAATTCACAAAAAGAAACTCAATTTAAAAATAAGCAACTGAGATGAACATATTAAGAAACAAAAACCTGGGGGCTGGAGAGATGGCCCAGAGGCTAAGAACTCTGGCTGCCCTTCCAGAGGTCCTGAGTTCAACTCCAGCAACCACATGGTGGTTCACGACCATCTGTAATGAGATCTGGTGCCCTCTTCTGGCCTGCAGGCAGCATGCAAACAGAACATTGTCTACATAATAATAAAGAAATCACATTATCTTTACAAAAAAAAAACCCAAAAACCCAGACACAAAATTCATAAAGTGGTTAAAATTCTAATGATTTCCAAACACAATGTGCTACTCCCCTGCCCAGTACTTACTTATTGTGACATTAAAGTGGGGTGCTGTCTGGTGCTGTTCTAGCAGCCCACAGAAGAGGTGCTCAAAATATGCTGCCCAGAGGCTGTGAATCCCCAGTTGTGTGAAAAACAAACAAACAAAAAAACAAAACCTGCTTATGTGTGAAAGAATGGCAACTGTTTCTCGACCTGGTGATCCTTTGGGGAACCGGCTTCCAGAAAGAGACAAGCAACTGAAGATGTGTGTGAAGGGCCCTCTGTCCAGGCAACACTTGGCTTAATTAAATGCTGGAGACAAAAGTTCACAAAAGGAAGAGAAGTGATCTGCTACGTAGAACTCTCTGGAAGACCAGCAGTTCTGTAAGGGAAGCCAGTAGAGCAGGATCCTCAGGTTGGGTGTGACAAACAGTGGCAGTTGGGTGCACAAGCACCAAGTGACCTACCCTGAAACGCCCCACACAGCGGTTGGATGCTTCTGGGCCCCAGTCCAGGCACCACTGTGCTGAATGTGGGCAAATCAGTTGACTCGTTGAACTTCAGTTGCATCGTCAAGCAAATGGGTGTCATAAATCCAGAAACCTCAGCTCCGACAGGACAGGGAAAAGCAAAATAAATACAACATGATGCTCTGGATTACACACTGGCACACAGAAAACATTAATGAGAAAAGTATCGAAGTCTAAAGTTTGTGGCTTAGTTCAGAGTATTAAAGCAACGTCAGTCAGTTTCTTACTTTTTAACAAATAAACCAAGGTGAATCCGAGGTGATAGCAATGGGGGAAACTGGGCATTCTATGCCCAACTCCTGTATTATCTTTGCAACTTTTTTTTTCCCCTGTAAACCCAAATTTATTCTAAAATAAAAGTTCATTATAAAAAAAGAGATGGGAAGAAGCCTATCATGCTAACAGTAACAAAATGTTATAAAGTTATCAAAGTGTTGTGTAATTACCAAAAGTCTCTGGTACAAAGTGTGACTAGAAGCTGGGTTATTATTATTTTAACAGGTATCCCTAATTGAACGGCACAATTCAATCATTTCTGGTGTAAACAATGAGCTTTAAGAAAAGCCTACTGGGCCGGGCGGTGGTGGCGCACGCCTTTAATCCCAGCACTTGGGAGGCAAAGGCAGGCGGATCTCTGTGAGTTCAAGGCCAGCCTGGTCTACAAGAGCTAGTTCCAGACAGGCTCCAAAGCTACAGGGAAACCCTGTCTCCCAAAACCAAAAGAAAAAGAGAAAGAAAGAAAAAGAACCGAAAAGAAAAGAAAGGCCTATTGTGGCCGGGAGTGATGGCGCACAACTTTAATCCCATATGAGGGAGGCGGATCTCCTTGAGTTCCGGGCCAGCACATGCACATACTTCTGGGTTCTGCAAACCTCTCCCTACACATTTCCTCTACCCCGGCTACCTTTCCAGCGTCACAGCCAAATGGCTACTCCTCAAGCGACGCGTATTTCCTGCTTCCTTGGGATCTCACTCACTGTTGCTCACGCCAGGTGTGCCATTCCAGGTTTATTCACTAAACAAGCCTATTGGGGCAAGATTCATCCTCATCACTATTCACTCCTTTAAAAAAAAAAAAAAAGTCATAGTGCTTTGCGCAGCCTCAGAACTCTCGTCCCTATAGTTTACATTTTACGGCTAATGTTGCTATATGGGAGAGCCTGCGGCGCTTGTCCCCATGGGGCCACCGTGCACGCCCAGCTCCCAGCTTGCTGACAACGCCCACACGCAATTGCGTAGGCGGGATAGGTGGAGCGTGGTTCGAAGCGAGCGGTGACATCCATTGGCTGTACGCGACACGGGGCTGGTACAGACGTCCGGGTGACGCCATCACGCCGCGGTCAGGACGTTCCAGCCCCAGAAGAGCCAGCCGGTGACCGAGCGCTATCGCGGGTGTCCTGTAGCTGCCTTGGGCCACCGGTAACGAACCCCGGGAGCAAGAGGTCCTGGTGAGTGTGAGGACTGGTGGGCGGACTGGCGGGCGACCACAAGGGCTCCTTACGGCTCCGCGCTCTGCGAGCCTGGGCCTGCTTGGTCAGGCCAACCGACGCCGCTCTCAGCGTCTGTGAAGGGTGTGGCCGTCCGCGCATGCGCCCGGGGTTTGAGTGCGCGCGACCGGCGACACTGCGCGTGCGCAAGCGCTTCCGCTTTGCCACAGTCCCTGGGAACGCTGCGGACCCTGGTGCCCTAGGCGCTCCCCTCGCGGCCCCATTGACCCGCTGTTACGCCGGCCGCCGTGTTGCCCTGGGCAACCCAGAGAGACCATCCTCGCGGCTTGGTGCTCAGGCACAGCCTGGCTGGTGGCTGACCGCGGGGATAAAGGAGGGTCGCTTGGGCTCAGGGTGGCCTCCATTCTCCACCTGGTGTCGTGGACCCCATGTCTGCGGGACAGCCAGGTGCATAGAGCCCATGTTGTCCTCGTCCCCGTCAGATCCCTGCTCCCTAGGCCTCAGTCCCAATACCAGTTAGTACTCCCAGGGTCTCCCACTTGTTTCCCTACTTTCGACCGACCTCTTGACTCCACTCAATGGTCTGTTTGTTTTTTCTTTTTCTTTTTTCGTTTTCTTTTTTTCCAGACAGGGTTTCTCTGTAGCTTTTGGAACCTGTCCTGGAACTAGCCCTTGTAGACCAGGCTGGCCTCAAACTCACAGGGATTCCCCTGCCTCCGCCTCCCGAGTGCTGGGATTAAAGGCGTGCGCCACCACCACCCGGCACTGTCTTTTTTTTTTTTTTTTCTTAATGTCTTTGAGGCCTGTCATTGCCCCTAAGGCTTCCTGCAAGATTTCTGGTTCTTTCGTGGGCTTCTTTGCTGTAAATCCTATTGTTTGGGTCCCTCAAGTCCTGACCCCAAGGCAGTCCTTCCTGCTTCTGCCACCCCACCCTTCACCCCTAATGGTTTCTTAAGAAAATTGTGGGCACCCCGAAAACTTTATCTGTAGACATCGTACCCAAGGGATTGCTTGTAGTTTCTCCCAGACTAGCTCCTGCTCCCATGAACATCTCATACAAGTCTCTGTCCTCTGGGGACTCTTCATTGATTCAGGTGCTGACAGCCAGTGACTTCACGTAGGGAGAGCCTCTCCCACCTCCACTTTCCGCTGCTCCTCAGTGACACATACTGATATTCCCTTTCTCTTTGGAAACTTTGCTTTGTCCTCCAGTGTTCTCCCAGTCTCAGCTCCATGTTCCTCCCTGTGTCCCCAGAAACTTCCCTCTTGCCGAACATCTTGGTAGCTAATGCTTTGTTCGCTGGTAGTTAAGACTTTACTCACTGGATAGTGCCTGCCTTCTTTCTGCTTCTTTTAGAACCTGTATCAATACTCTAGGAATTCCCATTAGATTCCCTGCCCAGGACTTGGGTCTCCCCATCCACCATCTCAGCCTGATTTCCCCTCGCATCCACTCTGATCATTTCATCATCTCTGTCTTTCATTTTTACATCCTGCATTTTAGGGAGTCCAGTGTCTTCCTTTCATGCTCAAGTATCTTCATTCCACAGTAGGAATTCTCTGATTCTTTTCACTGGTTTTAGAAACAGGATTTCAACATGTAGCCCAGGCAGGCTTTGAACTCCAAAAAGAGTGTTGGGATTGCAGTCATGAGCCACCACGCTTGGATTCGTTTCCATTCTTTACCGATGCTCCTTTCTATGAGATACTCTGTCTTTCCCATCTATCCTTCTATGGATACAACATTCTTTCTTCCTCCTTGGGTCTAACTCATCTTTTTTCTTATAGACAGTGAAAGAGCAGTCTGGCTCCCGACGTCCACTCCCTACACCC
The DNA here is from genome assembly GCA_004026605.1 of Ondatra zibethicus. Taxonomy (NCBI): domain Eukaryota; kingdom Metazoa; phylum Chordata; class Mammalia; order Rodentia; family Cricetidae; genus Ondatra; species Ondatra zibethicus. Next base: position 27,868 of record PVIU01010216.1, read on the forward strand.
CAAGGTCCAGATGGCGGCCAACGTGGGTGATCAGCGCAGCACAGATTGGTTAGTAGGACTAGGGGAACACAGCCCATTGTGCTGGGAAAGAGGAACAAAATACAGTGGGACTTCTTTGCACAGCCTGGAAGAAGAAATCCACATTCTGGGGGCTAGGTTGGAGGGGCAAACTTCCCCTCTGAGCTTTCTGTGTGTGCTTGCGAGTGTGTATGTGTATGTGTGAGTGTATAATTCACACTCATGTAGGTCAGAAGAGGCATGAGGTCCCTCAGAGCTAGAGTTACAGGTGTCTGTGAGCCACTTGCCATAGGTGCTGGGAACTGAACTAGCAACATCTGCAAGACCAGCAAATGCTCTTAAATACTGGGCCATCTCTCCAGCCCCCTTTTACTGTCTTTCTAATAATTCTTTTTTTGTTGTTTGTTTTTGTTTTTGTTTTCCCCATAGTTGGCCATATCAGAATTCATTGACTTGTAAAAGATTGAGTCCTTTTAAGGTCATAGGTCATGTAAAGTTTTGTATATGCTGGTCAACCTTCTGTTTGCTTGGCACTTGCTATGTGCCAGCTTCAGCTATGGCTCTGGTAGGTAGGGATCTTAGCTCTGGAACTTAGGCCTTGTCTCCCTGTGTACAGTAGAACATAACTCTGTCTCACCTTTGCAGGTCTTCTCAGTATGGCATGGTGGCTGGAGCCAGCAGAGAGAATGGCATGGAGACTCCTATGCACGAGAACCCAGAGTGGGAGAAGGCCCGCCAGGCCCTGGCCAGCATCAGCAAAGCAGGGGCTGCCAGTAGCTCAAAAGCCAGTAGCAGTGGGCCTGTGGCCAGTGCACAAGTGAGAAGGGCACACAGAACTTGGAGCTACTGTGCTGGGGTGGGGCTGTTGCTGAGAAAAGGATGGGAAGGATGCTGACTTTCAGAGAATGACATGCCTTAGCGGACTGTAAATATGTTTTCTTGTTAATTAAATCTGATGAAGGGAAACAGTCAACAACAGTCAGCCAGGGTCTGAGTGATCCTAAGGAGGGAGACTTGCCCCATCTTCCAGAAGGCTACTCTTACTGTAGAGGCATGGACTCCATTTCTTTTCTGTAGTGTCTCTTGGGACTGCAGTGCCCGTAGACTCCTGCGGCTGTGCTGACAACACGTACATGCTTCTGTCTCCACAGTATGTCTCCCAGGCAGAAGCCTCAGCTTTGCAGCAGCAGCAGCAACAGTACTACCAGTGGTACCAGCAGTACAATTATGCCTATCCTTACAGCTACTACTACCCCATGGTGAGTACCTGACTACAGGGTGAGAGCTTTCTGTCCGTGTGGGGGTGAAGACGGACATAGCAGTGTTCAGAAACCTACCAGTATCCCCTAATGTAAATCCCAGCTTCCTCCTCCGGTCTCACAAGATCTGACTTGTCCCTGGTCCATCCCACTGTTGATGCTCACATCCTCACTGCCTCCTTACCCTAAGACATTAGGATATCCTAGTTCCCTGTGCTTTGCTCTGCTGCAGCTTTCTATTTTACTGGACTCAGTTCAAGATTCCTTGCTGCCCAGAGAGCATCTTCAGAGAGCCTCCAAACTGTTCAAGTCATATTCCTGCTTCTCTTCTTTGCCTTGTTTTCTTTAATGCTAATGACTGTGGGATGTTACCCACTTAGACCTATAGCTATATAGCTATGTGTGGACATTGTTAAACCCAGAATTTGTTTTCCTTTTTGAGTCAGAATTCTTTATATAGTCCAGGTTGACTTCAACCACCCCTCCTGCCTCAGCCTCCTGAATATACATCACCACAACAAGCATGCTTTTTTTCTTTTTAATTTTAATTTTTTAAAGACAAGGTCTCACTGTGTAGCCCTGCTTGGCCTGGAACTAGCTATGTAGATTAGGCTTGCCTCAAACTCCACAGAAGTCCACCTGTCTCCACCTTGGCTCATAACTCCTGTGATTAAAGGGGTGAGCCTGTCCCTGTCTCCTGCCTGTCTCTTTATCATAGCATTAGAAATGCTGGCACTCACTGCTGCTTATCACTTGATAGTAAGACTTATGGGTGCTGGCATGAGTGGAATGAAGAGGTTTTTGGTTTTGATTTTTTTGAAAATACATGATTTGGTGCATTTGTATGGTGGAAAGAACAAGGGCCTGGCATCTACAGCCTCTTGAGTTGAGCATGGTTCCAAGGGAGGCCGAAGGCATGAGCAGCCTTCACTAACTCCGGCTCCTCCTGTGCCTTGGCAGAGCATGTACCAGAGCTATGGCTCCCCCTCCCAGTATGGGATGGCCAGCTCCTACGGCTCAGCTACAGCCCAGCAGCCATCGGCTCCCCAGCACCAAGGGACTCTGAACCAGGTAATGCTTTGCCTAGCTGCTCCTGGTCAGCTGGGAGCAAGAGCCTGGCTTTTGAGGGGACTTGCAACCAAGAATGGTCTGCATTATTTCAAAGCTGCTCCCTCCCCTCTTGCTTGTTCTTTCTTGTCCAGCACCTCCTGATGTAAAAGCTTAGCTTTTAAAACTAGGATAGGCTTGAGGCTGGGCAAGGCCCAGGGGCTGTAGTGTTGGGGAGATGGCGGGAGCAGTTTGTAGTTTGGCAGTCTGCCTTCTCTCTTTTTCTCCAGCATGTACACTCACAACCGCGTTCAGGAGCTAGTGTGCCCCCTGCACACACAGCAAGTGGTATACACATACCCACACCCATACCTACCCAACATGCTGCCTTTACAACTGGTGCAACCTAGAGAAGTGGAGGACCCTAGAGCATAAGAAGTACATTGACCTGGCTTTGAGTCCTTGCTTTGCTTCACTGTTCTCTACACATTAGTGGCTTCTCAGAGTTAAGAGGATGCAGCCTTGTCATAGGGCTTGAGGAAGTGTGTTGTCATGTGTTGATGTGCTCAAGAGAACCCTAGTGGATGTGTCGTCAGTGGCTGTTAGTAGACTCAGGCCCCAGTGTTGGCACTGATGGTAGCTGAGGCTATGGAAAGTTGATCAGTCTCTTGAATTTGAGACCTCTCTGTTGTGGGAAGGATAGCTAGTAAAAATAGACACCCCAGGAAGTCACCGATCATACGAAGTGGCAACCCCCAGAAGATTGTAGCACTCATTGCTGAACAAGGTGACTATAAGAACTGAGTACCATGTGATCTGGCATCAGGATGCTGCCTGCTGCCTTCAGCCTCTGCTTCTTCCCACAGCCTCCAGTCCCTGGCATGGATGAGAGTATGGCCTACCAGGCTTCCCCTCAGCAGCTACCTGCAGCCCAGCCCCCTCAGCCCTCAAACCCTCAGCATGGGACACATGGTCTAAGCAATGGCCCTCAGCCTGGAACAGCCCCAGCCACTCAGCACAGTCAGGCAGGGGCACCTACAGGGCAGACCTATGGGCCACATACCTACAGTGAGCCTGCCAAGCCCAAGAAGGGTCAGCAGCTGTGGACCCGCATGAAACGTGAGTTAGCAGACTTTTGGGGGTCAGAAAGTTGGACCTTATTTGTGATCCACCCAAAGTGGCTGAACCTTTGTCAGGGTGTTGTGATGGACTCTAGTCTAGGGAAAGACTGTTCTAGAACAGATTTGCTCATGCTAGAGACCTGTTCCAGCGCTTGGCCAGTTTGAATGTCTGGGAAGGACCTAACTCCAATCTCCAATGTCCTCCCACAGCAGCCCCTGGGACTGGAGGTCTCAAGTTCAACATCCAGAAGCGGCCCTTTGCTGTCACCAACCAGAACTTCAGCTCCAATACAGAGGGTCAACACAGTAGCTTTGGTTCCCAGCCCAGCTCTGAGAAAGCCCAGAACCATAGGTGATTCTTGTCCCTGTCCCTGCCTACCCATGCTGTGTGTTCAGCAGTGTCTGTTCTCCAAGGTCCCTCTCTAGGGGTCACTCTGAGTGCCTCATGTGGTGAAGGGAACCCTGGGAATGTATGGTGTAGGACTGCCATCTAAGATCACAGTAAAAATTCTGAAATTTGGGGTCCTCCCACCTGAGTGCCCTCATCTGTCTTATTCCCATAGTGGGCCGTCTGGCCGGGGAAACCTGTCTGGGAAGCCGGACGATTGGCCGCAGGATATGAAGGAATATGTTGAGCGGTGCTTCACCGCCTGTGAATCAGAAGAGGACAAGGACCGGACAGAGAAGCTGCTCAAGGAGGTGCTACAGGCCCGGCTCCAGGATGGCTCTGCCTACACCATCGACTGGAGCCGAGAGCCTCTGCCTGGGTCAGTCTGGGTGACACTATGAGACAGCGGGGCTGCTGGATCCTGGGCTGGGGACTTGGGCCTCAAAAACTGGCAGCTTCAGAGAGAAATGAGCCAGAAAGCTGACAGCTCTCTCTCAGGACCCTTTGGGGAGGGTAGAAGGCCCAGGAGTGATCAAGGATAGGGTTTGGGGGAGTGGGCAGGACTAGCTGGGGAGGTATTGGGTGGCTTTATGGCTAAGAGCATCCCCTGGACACAGACAATCTTGGGCTTGGTCCCTTTCCTGCACCACAATGGCTGAGTTGCCAGGGTAAGTGCCTCTCTGTTCTGAGGTTTTGTGGCCCTGGGCCGCAGGGTGGGGGTCTGCAGTCCTGCAGGTTGGTGGCTGGTTGGTAATGCCCTGCCCTGCTATATCCTCAGGCTGACCAGGGAGCCTGTGACTGAGAGCCCCAAGAAGAAACGGTGGGAGGCCCCTAGCAGCCTTCACCCTCCCAGGGGGGCAGGCTCGGTGACCAGGGGCGGGGGTGCTCAATCCCAGCGAGGGACACCTGGGTCTGGGGGTGCTGGCCGAGCCCGGGGTAGCAGCTTCGCCAAGTTCGGCAACCGCAACGTCTTCATGAAGGACAACAGCTCTTCTTCCAGCACAGATTCGCGTTCACGCTCTTCATCCAGGTCCCCCACCCGTCACTTCCGGAGGAGGTGTGCAAGCTTGTGCTAGAGGGCAGCTGGGAGGGGGCTGATGCCAGCCCTTGTGCTTCAGGCCTGACTTTTCTGTTTTCTTATTTAGTGACTCGCACTCAGACTCTGACAGCTCTTACTCAGGGAATGAGTGTCACCCTGTAGGCCGCAGGAACCCACCCCCCAAGGGTCGGGGTGGTCGTGGGGCCCACATGGATCGGGGCCGAGGCAGGGCGCAGCGAGGAAAGAGGTGAGCTTTGGGTGGGATTTCTTTCCTAGGCATAGGTGCAGTTTATCGGGTCTCACAGGTGGGGCAGATGGCCTTCAGAGTGACTGAAGACATTGGCCTTCTTTACGCTTTCTCCGCAGGCATGACCTAGCTCCAACCAAACGCAGCCGCAAGAAGATGGCAGCAATCGAGTGTGAGGACCCAGAGCGTGAGCTTAAGAAGCAAAAGAGGGCAGCCCGCTTTCAGCATGGGCACTCACGCCGCCTGCGCCTTGAACCTTTGGTGCTGCAGATGAGTAACCTGGAAAGCAGTGGAGCTGACCCTGACTGGCAGGAGCTACAGATTGTGGGCACCTGTCCTGACATCACAAAGCACTATCTACGGCTGACCTGCGCCCCAGACCCATCCACTGTGCGACCTGTGGCTGTAAGTCCCAGGCAGTGGCTCCCCCATCAGGATGTGTTAGCATTAGGCCAGGGAGCTAACATAGGGAGGTGGCAGCTCTGGCTATGAGAAGACCCTAGCATGCAGGCTCTTCACACTTGGGGCACAGCCTGGCCACAGTCAGCCTCACTACAAGCAAAGTCAAGGCAGACTTTCATATGGGACCCTGGAGCCAGGTGGCCTTGCGAAGGCAGCTGTTATTCTGCTTCAGGATGGCACAGCACTAGGTGTCAACAGGAAATAGTGGGGCACTCAGTCTTGCTGTGTGTTGACGCGGTTTGTTTGTTCATAGTGGTGAACCACTGATACAGGCTGTGCTGCAGCTCTCACTGGGCAGTGGCCTGTCACCTGTCTCTACACTTAGCCTTGATTCTGTTGCAGGTTTTGAAGAAGTCTCTGTGCATGGTCAAGTCCCACTGGAAGGAGAAGCAGGACTACGCCTTCGCCTGTGAGCAGATGAAATCCATTCGGCAGGACCTCACGGTAAGTCAGTTGTTGCGGGGCTCTGGTGTCAGCCATCTTGCCCTGCCCTGCTCAACCTGACTCTGTTCGTTCCCACTGCCCAGGTACAAGGCATCCGCACTGAATTCACTGTGGAGGTGTATGAGACACATGCCCGCATTGCCTTGGAGAAGGTAGGGAGCTAGGCAACTGCCATGGGGCTCCCACCCTTCTTTTGAAGCCACCTGTACTTGCCTGTTCCTTACACCCCTTCCTCCATGCTCAGGGTGACCATGAAGAATTCAACCAGTGCCAGACGCAACTCAAGTCACTGTACGCGGAAAACTTGGCAGGCAATGTGGGTGAATTTACTGCATACCGAATCCTCTACTACATCTTCACCAAGAACTCTGGGGGTAAGAGGCCCATCCCAAGATGAAGGGTGCCATGCCCAAGGTGGCACCCTGTCACCTGACCTCCAGTTATCTCCTGTGCAGACATCACTACGGAGCTGGCATACCTCACAAGGGAGCTGAAAGCGGATCCCTGTGTGTCCCACGCATTGGCACTGAGGGCAGCGTGGGCCCTAGGCAACTACCACCGCTTCTTCCGGCTCTATTGCCATGCACCTTGTATGTCTGGCTACCTTGTGGACAAGTTTGCAGACCGGGAGCGCAAGGCTGCCCTCAAGGCCATGATCAAAACGTATGTGGCACTGCACTCTGCTGCCTTTTGTGCTGTGGCTCTGCCACGCTCCTTCACATCCTGGTCAGCCTTCAGCTTCTCTGCTGGAGCCCCTCCCACCCTCCTGTTCACACTGCTGGCCCTTCCTCCTCAGCCACCCTCAGTTCCAGGTTTCCTCCCACTGTTGTTCCCTCACTGCTCCTGGTGTCATGTCCTCTCCTTCCCTGCACTCCTCTCTGTTCACATCAGCTTGAAACCTGGGTTATCTTCCCATTTTCCGGGCCTTTGCCTGCAGCTACTTGCTGCTCTTCTTCCTGACGTAGTTATTAGAAAGGGTGGCCTGGCTCATATTGTTAGCAGTCTCTTGAAATATCTTTCTGGGACTTTTGTGATTGGGGCCTATGGCACAGGGGGTGGTGTCGCAAGGCCCTCTGGTCATCATACTGCATGAGGCTTGCCCATGTGGGGAAGAGAGGATCACCATGCTGCTGCCATCTAGTGGGTAGAGACCAGGAATGCTGTGCAACAAAAGGCTCCACAGCAGTGTGTGCCAGTCTTGCTAAGGTTGAGAAACCCTGGTAAATATATCTATCAAGAGTCTCAAGGGGTCTTGAATGCCGGGCTAAGCAGCAGCATTTTCTCATTAAGGTAGTGGTCCTATTATGGTGGGACCTGCCAAGTGTGTGTCAGGAAACTTGTTCTAGGATTTTGTTTTACCCAAAACAAAATTACTTGTTCCAACCCAAGGGAGTGAGATGAGTGGGCACCAAGCTATCAGCTTTTTATGGTCCAATGAGCAGCCCTCAAGCCTCAGTGGTGCAAGTGATTCTTAATCTGGTCATAGTCAACCTTGGCTAAATAGCACAAATGGTCCTTGTGAGTACTCAGGGCCCTGGCTTGTGTTGACCTCATTCTCACAGCATCTTTCCTATGAACTTGGCATAGCCGTTCTTGGCAGACAAGTCCCTGTCATGGCCTTGAAGGTCACTTGAAAGACAGGGAGGCTGCCCTGTCCCAGAGCCATAGAATACCTGGGTTCCAGATACTTGAAACCAAGTAGCTAAAGGGCTGCAATGACCTGCAGGAAAGGGTCCCCAAAACTAGTAGGACATGTACAAAATTAGGGCATCTTGGTACCAACCAGAAAGCACTGCTGAGTGTGACACTCTGTGCAAACATCCTTGAGGGTGGAGTATCACTGTCCCTACCCTCCAAGCCTTTGTACCACTTACTCTGTCTGGCTCCAGCCCCTCAGCCAGCAGAGGAGCCATCTGGGCCCTTTCCCTCCTGCCCCCTCCTTCCTGGACAGGTAAGTGTGGGCAAGGGGGGGCAGCTGGGCACTGGGGCTACCAACCCCATCCCTGGCCCCCCCAAGCCGCTATCATGGGGAGGATGGGAGGGGCTGCAGAAGCCAGCAGGTTCCTTGCTGAGGAAAGTTCTGGGAGCCCAGATGGGGAGCAATGCTCCCTGCTCTTGGGCCCTCCCTTGTCTGCTTGCCTCATCATTTTCTCCTCTTGTCTCCATAGCTTCCGCCCTGCGCTGCCCGTCTCCTACCTGCAGGCCGAGCTGGCCTTCGAGGGCGAGGCCGCCTGCCGGGCCTTCCTAGAGCCCTTGGGCCTGTCCTACACGGGCCCGGACAACTCCAGCGTGGACTGCCGCCTCAGCCTGGCGCAGCTGCCAGCCTTCTGAGCACCCATCGAGCACGGGCGGGGTTAGGGCTGTGGCCCAGTGCCGCCTTTGCGGATTTTGTTTTTGAGCCATGGACATGGGTTGTAAATTAATTTGTGGGGAGAAGGCTCCAGGAAGAGCCAGCATCCCTACCCCCGTTTCCCACCGGGGATCTGTACAGAGATTTTTCTACGTTTTTATTTTTTGTCTCACAGGGGATAATTGGGAGTATAGTGGAGGAGGGCGGGGTGGGGGCTACAGGTTCTGTGTCCACCTCTCACCTCCACTAATGCTGTCTCAGTGTTTTTTCTCTCTCTCTTTCGAGCTCGTACTCCAGCACCTGACCCTGCGTGCTGGCCCATCCCATGTTGGGGGGTCAGCAGAAGGAAGACAGGCCGTCCAGCCCGCACCCGCCTGCAGCGGGGCACCAGCCAGCCACACCTATTGCCTCGTCTGCCTCTTCATAGACTCTTGTTGCCCAGCTATTGGGGCCTCAGTGTTTGGGGTGAGGGGAGCTGCTTAAAGACTATGCCCCACCTTCGACCCCTCACCCCAGAAATGCCAGCCAGCACCACCAACACAGCCAGACCAGCGCCACACCGCACTGAGGACTCCAGGGCCTTCGCGGGACCATGCCAGCCGGGCTGCCTCGTCTTACTCAAGTTGTATTAAGTTGTCTCCGTGTCCCTTCCTCCCTCTGCCCCAATGTTTCTTCTGATTTTTTTTTCCCTTCCCTCCCTCCTCTTCCTTCTCCCTCCCTGCTCCCTGGTTCAACACAGGTAAAATGGTTACCCTCCCTTCCTTCCTCCCCTCTGCCTTCATGGATCACCAGCTCACGTCATGTTTCCTTCTCTTTCCTCTGTGTGTGTGTTTAAGTTATTTTTCTTCTTTCTCCCCTTTTCTTTTCACCCCTCCCTCCTCTTCTGCCATGTAACTGGAGGATGTGCTATGAGGTTGCAAACAGCTGGACTGTCAGGCTGCTTTTTTTCCAGATGCCTCCCTGCCTCCCCTTCCCACCTCTCCCCTCCCCTCCCTTCATTCTCCTTGAGCATTGAGTACAGTACATTTTGGAAGCTTGAAACCAAAAATTAAAGAGAAAGAGAGAGAGAAATTGTTTCTATTTGGCTTGTTTCTTCTACGAAGTTTGGAACGTTGGTCACTTGAGGGAAATCTCAGCCAAGGGCAAGTAGCTATGTCCTGCTCTGCCCATACGGCATAGCCAGAGTTTCCCTAGGGTCTGTCTTCCTAGCTCCTGGTTCAAACTGAACTCAGGCTCGGGGATGCAAACCTGGGATCCCTGTGGCACCTTGGCCAGGGTGAGGTGTGGCTGTAGTCCCCTTGGGGGCTGCACTACTCTCAGCCCTTCAGCCTCCAGCCTCTGATTCAGAGTTTGGGCCATGCCTGCCAGTGTGGGGGAGGGTATAGCACAGAGCACGTGATGACCCAGAAGAACTAAGTCCTTGAACTGTAGCTGGGAGGGTACCTGAAGCCCTGGTTTCAGGAGGGCCCTCCGCAGAGCCCCAGTAGCTGCAGCCTCCTCCCCAGGGCCTGTCAGCCTCAACAAGGCCACTGTCAGGTGCAGGGCCTGTATAGGTACCAGGAAAGCAGCACAAGGAGGAGCAATCCGGACCAGATGCTCTTGGGCCTTGACCACTTCTGCCCTAAGCCCAGGCTCTGTCGCCATCAGTGCCACAAAATGTGTGGGCCGGGGCTGGCGAGGGAACCTTCTTTCATCAGGCCAAGCCCCTGGAGTCCACTCACTTCCCATCTCTTCAGCAGAAAGCCCTGGAGCTTCCATGGCCTGTGCCTCCCACTGTGGAAGTAGAGTGGCTCCAGGTGTCTCTAGTGAGCTCAAGATCTCCTTTACTCCTGTGAAGCACCCGCTTGGGTCTGGTGTTCCTGCCTCTGTGGTCCTATTCAGGACAGTCTCTCTGGTTATCCCACCCTCTTTGGGTATCTCCAGGCCCGAATCAAGCTCAGTTCTATTTTCCTTAGTTGCCCCACCGTCTTCGGGTATCTCCAGGCCCGGATCAAGCCCAGTTCTGTTCTTTTTGGTTGCCCTACCCTCTTCGGGTATTTCCAGGCCCGAATCAAGCACAGTTCTGTTCTCTTTGGTTGCCCTACCCTCTTCAGGTGTCTCCAGGCCCGAATCAAGCCTAGTTCTTGCCGGGTTTCCACTCCCTTCCTTAGGGCCATCCTGGGTGTCCTGACCCTCGGAAGCCTCTCTTGTCTTCTCTGTGTCAGGGATTTCCTGTGCAGCCTCTGGCCAGTACTCGTTCCTGTCGTCCAGTGCGTCCAGGATGGTGGGTCCCCGTCCAGCCAAAGAGCCCGAGCCAAAAATGAGGTCAGTACGCGAGGCACGGTCCCACACCAGGCGGCCGCGGAAGCGGAAGTAGCGGATGCGGTGCTGGGGCACCGCCAATACGCCGGGCCCGAGCGCTGCCAGCGGCTCGTCCCAGCAAAAGGCGCAGAAGGGCTCTTCCTGCACGCCCAGGAAGCGGTCAGTGTAGCCCACCGAAAATTCGGCTGGGTCCAGGCGTGGATCCCAGCGGATGCGCTGGATGACGTCAGCGGCAGTACGCAGCGCCGGCTTTTTGGACCCAGCCTCCGGCTGCGCGACCTCAGGGTTTGGCGCTGGGGCTCCGGGGTGAGGCTGACGGCAGCGTGAGCCGAAGCGACAGCGGCCCTCTAGGAAGAAGCGGCAGACCGAGGGGGCCTCAGAGGAATCGGCCCCTGCCTCCATGGTACCGCAGCACACTGGGCAGCCTCAGTCCACAACGTTGAGCCCCAACTGTGACACCAAGAGTCCCGCCCGCCTCACCCGGAGGGAGGCCAAGAGACTAGGCGGGACCTCGGCGAGTCCCACGGGCTCTGATGCTACCAGCCCCGCCCAACTTATTTACATGTCGCTGGCTTCTGAGCCTCTGGAAACCTGGTCTTGCCCCGCCCAAAGTGATCTTCGTGAGTCCAGCTCCTCAGAGGCCTTAGCGAGTCTAGTCCCGCCCAACCAGCCAATTAACTAGTGTGTCGAGATCCTCTCAAGAACTCCAGGGAGCCAAGTTCCATCCCATCCAACTATTTTATATGTGCTCCTCCCTTTCTGGGCTTTGGCGAGAGACAGTTCCCAACCCAGGCAAACACTTTACGTGTACTCGGCCGCTTTCAGGGCATCAAAGGAGCAAGGCCTTCTCTCTCCAGCCAGCTGATTTACATATATTTCCGCCCCCTGAGGTGGGGGGTGGGGCCTAGAGATCCCGGCCTGCTGCAACCAAATACTTTGCTTGTGCCCTGTCCTTCTCAGGACACCACTCCGCAGTGTGCGATTTACAGGTTCACAGCCCTTTATGTGTGTCAGGGGCGGTGGGGGGAGGGTTCAATATCCTGGCTCCGCCCCCGACCGTCCTTAAAGTGTGTAGTCCCCATACCAGTGGTTGATTTACATACCATACCTCACTTTGAGCAAAGTGATTCCTTGTCCTGCTCCATGCATAGTTACTTATGATTATCCGGTCCTGTATTTCCTGGGAGCGTGGCTTACCTTGGTCTCAACCCACCTGAATGATTTACGTATGCCCCTCCTCTCGTTGGCCTTACCTTGGCCTCGCCAAGTTTCAATGGTTTTACCTGATCCTGGTTGTGGGGTACAAGTCTTGCTCCTGTCCCCAGTCTAGGGGTTGGCACATATGACCCACCCCTCTGCAAACTTCAAAAGACCTTATTCTGACTCCGGAAGTTGGTCTCGTCCCTTCAGGGACCTAAGATAGCCACTCTCCAAGCCGAGTGATAGATTCTAGAGGTCCCGCCTTTCCTGGTTCCACCCTCAGTCCATGATATAGGCCTAGAGAGCCCCGCACCTCTAGGGTGTTAAAACATCTGGACATCTATGGGTTCAGGGTTAACTTTGTGCCCAGATTTGTGACGCAACAGCCACGCGCATGGCGACACGTAGTTGGTAGGAGCAGAAGCCCTACCTACGGGGACCACGCCTCTCATGGCTCCAAACCACTCCTCTTTGCAGTTGCTCTCAGAAAAGCGAATGGCACCACCCGGTCAAAGTGCACCTAGGGGATGTGCAGGGTCAGGCGTCTACGACTCTTCAAATGTTACCGTCGGTGGTGCTAAGCAAACCACTGTGTCTGGACTTCATCCAGGTAGCAGTGAGGCTGGGTCAATATTTAAAGAATGAATAAGTCTGTGGGAGCGGCCAGGTGCGAGACTCCACCTTTGGGAGTGGTTTATTACATGGATAAACCGGACTTGGCTTTTAGTTGGTGGCAACCTACCATTGTCCACCCCTTCCCGTAAAAAGTGAACAGACACAGCACTGGCACAAACCTCAGCCATTTATGTGTACAAAAGTGGGTTATTGGGTGGGACTGAGGGGTGCAGGAATCAGGACACTACAGGCCTATCACGTCGTCCAGTGGGAGGTCAGCATTGGAGCCGCAGCGGGCCTTCTGGTGCTGCTTTCCAGGGTGGGTGTCCCCGACGGGCTTGGTGGCTGTTGCTTCGGCACGCTCCGCGTCCATGACGCCTAGCACCGCGTCTAGCATAGAGGGGCCCAGGTCCAGGTGAAAGGACAACAGTGGGTCCGCAGGTGAAGGCACTCGGAGACCAGGTGCAGGGGGCTGTGGAACTGCAGGTGGAGGGACAGAATGCGGGGCCCCGACTGGTGGCGTGTTGGGCTCGGGGGGTGGGCCGCCCCCGTGGCGACTCAGGAACGAGGTGTCCCCGAAGGCGTCGCCACCGCGCCCCACATGCAATGTGTGCCTGAAGTCTCCAAGGGGCGCTGAGATAGACAGTGCTCCACGATCCAGTCGCTTCTTGGGCTGCGCAGGGCCCAGCTGCTTCAGCACCGGCATCTATGGGGGCACAGGCATATCAGAGCTGCCTCACCCTGGAGTCCCAACTCTATGTCCCAGACCTGCCTAGACAGCCTCAAGAATGCTCTGATAAGGCAGGACTGTGGTGGGACTATTCTCGGTTAACAAGTAAGGAAAATGAGGCTGTGAGAGTTCAAGGTCACTACTGTTGGACTCAAATTTTAAGTTTTTCTGAGTCTAACATGTCCATGATCATATTACGCTATGTGGGTCACCCCAGTAACTAATATTTGAGCCTCCTTGGAGGGTAAGTACCAAATAATTACTTTCCAAGTACTTCCCAACCAGACTAGTAGAAATCTCCAGTAAGCATTAGCTATAGATGAAGTATAGATGAAGATTACCAGTACCCAATCCTTGAAGACAGGGCAGACTCTGTCCAGTGAGCACCCCGGGCACAGGTTTAGGATCAGTCACACACGCTCAAGTGCCCTTCCCTCCACACACACTGAAGAAGTGGACCAGGAAGGCTCTACAGAGTATGTGCAAAATTCACTGTACAGACAACATGAAGATTCTCATTTGGGAGGCTTTGGGTGGTCCAGGGGAACTGTATATTTACACAGAATTTTAAAATTAAAATATGCTTTGGGGAGCATCTAGGGCATAACATCACCTAAGGTATAACACCTCATTTTTTAAAACACAAATAATAAAGCAAATGCCTCATGTGTTAAAACTTGGTAACGATGAAGGCCCTGAGAGATGGCTCAGAGGTTAATAGTGCTTGCTGCTCTTCCAGGGAGAGGCAAGTCCCACATCTTACAACTTCCAAATTGTAATTTTACAACTTCCAAATTACTTCCATACAGCAGCAAAATGTCTGATACCCTTCTGTTGGCCTCTGAAGGCACTGCACACATGAAAATACGTAGTTCCTGCACCCATGTGATGGTTCACAACATCCATTGTCATCAGTTCCAGGAGAATCTGATACCTTCTTCTGACCTCCATGGGCACCAAGCATGCATGTAGTACACACACATATTCAGGCAAAACACTCATAGGTAAAATGAATAAATCTAATAAGCAAATATCGGCAAGAATGACATATGTTTGCAGCTGCCAGCTTGTGAATTGTACACCAGATATGCAGTTGCTAGATTACTGTACCTGACTGGGTGGTAAAGAGAAACCCAGCAAACCTTGGCCCATATCCTGGAGCTTAGTCTTTTTCCATGGAAATTTGACAGGAACTTGACAACTTTGTACTTTTAACACTTACTACTATGATGAAATCCCTTGTTTCTATTTCAATCAAAACCCACCCTTTTCCAGGTAAGTAAATCTCCACAAATTAATCCTTCGTTTTCCTGTCTATACCTCAATAAAGTGACACTGCCAATTCCCTGCAGAGCATAGAAACATGAAGCATGTTTTCCATATTAAGTGCTGCCAAGCGGTCGCGCTAGTGCTAGGAGAAGAAAACGCTGTGTCACCCAAACAATAACTGTGGAATAAAGATTAGATTTGGTAAAAGTATACGAGGAAGGCAAGGGAGCCAACATTGTTCTTTCAGCATTCAGCACCCTGGGAAGAATCAACGAGGATGTGAACACAAAGTACAGCCAAAACTGTTCGAAATAATTTAGATGGATGCAGTCTAAGGACTATTGAATCCATGCACACATGCACACAGAGTCCCTCCCACTAGGGAGTTAGCCTAGAAACACATGCACACTTGAGCACTTCCCATGTTTTCCCTCTGCTAGGGACTGAACCTAGACTTTCATACATGCTAGGAAAGTGTTCTACCACTGAGTTATATCCGCAAATCTCTCTCTCTCTTTTTAATTTATTAGCTGGACAGTGATGGTTCATGCCTTTAATTCTAGCACTTGGGAGGCAGAGGCAGGTGGATCTCTGTGAGTTCGAGGCTAGCCTGGTCTACAGAGCGAGTTTCAGGACAGCCAGGACTGTTTCATAGAGAAACCCTGTCTGGAAAACCAAAATCAAAGAAACACAAAAACAAAATTTATTTTACGTACGTGGTTTGTCTGCATATACATCTGTGTACCGCATGCATGCCTGGTGCCCAGAGGCCAGAAGAGGGTGTCAAATCCCTTGGAACTGGAATTACATATGGTTGAGAGTTGCCATGTGGGTGTGGGACTCAAACCCACGTCTTCTAGAAGAGCCAGTCAGTGCTCCTAACATCTGAATCATGCTCCAACACTGCCATGCCCTTCTCCAAAACCTCTTTTTGTTGTTCATTATGGAACAAGGCCTTACTAAGTTATCCAGACCGTTCTTGAACTCACTTTGTAGCCCAGGCCTTGAACTTTGTGAGCTAACAGAGTAGCTGTGATTACAGGCCGGTATTGTGATTACCACCAGTATTGGTGTTTGTTGTTGTCGGTTTGGAGAAGATTCATTTGTTGTTTGTTTTGTTTTGTAGATAGCATCCTACAAGACAGATCTGGATGGCCTCCAGTTCAGGACAATGCTCCTGCCTCAGCCTTCACAAAGTGCTGAGCATATGAACCTGTGCCATCTTGCCCATCTCTGAAACCACTGTTGCTACACCAGTTCCACTCTGCCCTTAACCTAGGTGAATAAACACAGTTTTACTGTAACTTGACACACAATCACCACTCCCTCCTTCACTGCAATGAAAATGAAAGTTTTGACAGACTAAGACTTGCCCTTAACAATTTAGCAGGTCCTCGGACTTTCCCTATTTTCATTTCCTTATTTTTTAACTGTGAAGATTGAGTCACAGTTAAGCATAAAAATCCTCACCGGGTGTAAATGATGCCATTCCATTCATCTTAGTACTTCCTCTGCAGGGAGAAGTGAAAAGAGGTAGAATTCAGAAAGCCAGCTGCCCAGGTTTGAATCTGCCTGGGGCTGTTGCTGTTTGGCTTTGGATTAGCAGCATAACCCTTCTGACCTTGTCTTCTCCTCTGCAAAGTGGGCTGCCAATAGACTGCTCTATCTTAGCAACCAAACAGTAGGTGCTCGCTGAGAAAATGCTCCATAGAATTCTACCCCCATTTTATTGGACTGCCGAAGATAGAACCCCGAGTTAGCTAATACCCTGGGTGTTAGGCAAGCACTCTACCATTGAGCCATGCCCCTAGTACCTTATAGGTGAATTCCAGGCAGGCACTCAACTTTTGAGCCATACCTCCAGGCCCTCACTGGAGGATTCTAAATAGGAGTCCTACCTCTGAGCCATGTTCCCACCCCCTCACTGGGGGAATTCTAGGCAAACACTCTGCCATTGCACTATACCATTAGCCCTTGAAAGAACAAACAATTCGTGGAGCATGGTGCTGCACATCTTTAATCCCAGAACTTGGAAGGCAGAGTCGGGCAGATCTCTGTGAGTTCAAGTATAGCCTGCTCTACAGAGTAAGTTTCAGCACAGCCAGGGCTACACAGAGAAAGCCTGTCTTGAAAAAACAGAAGAAAAAAATAGAAGATTTTTCAGATGGGACCTCATTAACTTGACCAGACTGGTTCTGAATTCACTCTATATCAAAGACAGATTTTTGAACTTGTGATCCTCCTGCCTCAGCCTCAACTTCCTAGTAACTGGGGTTATAGGACTAAACCACTAGATTAAACTAGGATCACATTTGTAATATTGCACATACTGGGGCTTGAAATTTGACATTTCTTTCTTGTGGGACCCTATCAGCTTCTGTAACCTTTTGCTGAATTTATTCTTGAAAAGCAAGCGTCAGACCTCTGTATGTTAAGGGATGGTGGGAAACACACGCATGACCCATTTTATTTCCCAAGCACCTTCTCTGGGCTGAGCACTGACCTTGGTGCCCTGAAAGGAGACATAGATTCATTTAGTCCTCAGAATAATTCAAGGAGTGGAAGATGATAATTTGATTTTTTTTTCAGTGATGAAAAACAGAAAGATTCGGTAACTGGTCCTGGCTCACATAGGGACAAAGGCTTGAAACAGGGTTTAGAACAGGCTGATGAAGGGTGAAATGTAATGAAGTCTTACAGTTCACAGTCACTCACAGGAGGTGGACCACATAGAAAGGAAAAAAAGTTTTACTTTGATACAAAGGCCAGAGCTTTCTTTGGTACCTCTGTGATACCTTATCTGCCTTTGTTTTTCTTTCCATTCTATATGACGGGGGAAGTGAGTGAGTGAGAGAGAGAGAGAGAGAGAGAGAGAGAGAGAGAGAGAGAGAGAGAGAGAGAGATTTGTGGGGCTAGAAAGATGACTCAGCTGTTAAAGACTGGGGTCAAAACCAAAAGGAACTGGATGTGGCGGCACTTCCATCTCAGTGTTTAAGAGTTTAGAAAGCGAGGCAGGTGGAGATTTGTGAGCCTGGTCTACAGAGGGAGTTCCAGGAAGGCACAGTGAGATCCAGTCTCAGAAACAAACACAAAAGAGCTCTTTGGACTGGAAAGATGCTTAATTGTTCTAAACCCAATGCTATAGAGGGCAGGGGCAGGAAGATAGCTGGGGTTTATTCAACTCTGGTTTGAATAAGAGATCCTCCCCCATCTCAAGAATAAAGTAGAGAATAATCCCGCAGGACACTGGATTTCTTCTCTGACCTAGGCCCTCACACCCCCAGGACACACGTATGCACACAGCCCATGCATGCCTCTCACACAGCACAGGGAGATTTTAATGCCCCTGAAGCTCCTGGCTGGCTTGGAGACCTTGAGGGAGTCACTTTACCCTTCAGGCTGGGTGTCCTTCTGCACACTCAGCTCTAACCTCGAATATGCTTGTTGCTGGGCTGTCACACTCAAGGCAATTCGGTCATTCTTGGAAAAAGTTCGTCATCAGCCTAGGCTCTTACAGAGGGACTGTTGTTAGGGATCAATGCAAAGTGGGCTGGATGCAAGCACATCCAGGGGACCCAGCCCGCTCGAACAGACACACGCTCAGATCTCCTCTGGCCTCTTTCCTGGCTAGGCACTGTGTGGTTCCAGCTGCACGGTCAGGGGCACAGCTGGTTCACCTCTGTCCTCTCTCAGCCCCAGCCCTGCTAGGACGGAAATAACAACCCGCTCAGGAGCTGGCCCAACTGGTTCTCAGGCTGGAGGAGGGTGGAGTCCAGACCTGGCAGGGGACCCCACCTGGAGACCCCTGGGATCTTAGGACTGGCAACCCTTTTCCTAAAGCTACACAGCTGCAACAGGGACTTTAAAGGCCCTGATCTCTTCGTTAACTAGTCTGTCTCTTTTTATTCCCTCTGGATGAAGACCCCCTGCCCACCACAACAGCCTCCTCACCTCGTGGTCCTGACTGAATTGGTCTCCGGCTCAAGCTCTGGTCCCCTCTGGCCTCGGAGGCTACCTCACTGGCGCCCTTTCCCTTCTTTTCCCGGGCGGGATCTCACCTGGCAAAAAAAGCAAGTGTCATGCCCAACCTGGAAGGGGTTCCAGGACCTAGGCATATGGTCTGAGTGCCCTCACCTCAGGCCGGTTTCTGCGCTCTTGGGTCCCAGAAGTCCCCCCCACCCCCCCACCCCCCAGCTCTCTTGTTTTACAGGCAGGGAGTTTCCCTGGTCTCCGCTCTCACATTCCAGGGGTTCAGGCTTCTGCAATCTTTATCATTTACGAGGGTCCAGACCGCTGTTTTCCTCCCTCAGACGCACGAAACTAGATCCCAGAGTCTGGCAAACCCTGGTTGTGGTCCCTTCTTACCTGCACCAGGAACTAAGCTTCAGCCCCTCTCGGGGGCCATGGTAGCCTACCAGGCGAACGCGGAGTCAACGCCCAGTCAGCCTAGTTGGTCTTGACTTCTTGTCCAGGGTTGAGAGGGTTAAGCCATAGGCCCCTCCCAGCCTTCCTTATTTCCCCCAAAGTTTGCCTCTAGGATTTAAAGGACTAGAAAGCCTTGATGGTCGAAAAGCTGAGAGCCCTTTGAGCGGATAGTGGGGGCAGGAGGAGACCAGGACTGGACTTGCTGGATGCAGGGGCAGAGCTAGGGGGATGGACGGTCGCGCCCCCAGCCCGGTCCCTCCCCCTTCCTAGCTTGGAATTTCCTGAAACTAGGGAAGTCTAGCTGTTTAGAAGAGTAATTTCTTCCAGACTGCAGCTGTTGGGGAGTGGTGCCTCTGTGTGTGTGTGTGTGTGTGTGTGTGTGTGTGTGTGTGTGTGTGTGTGTGTGTGTGTGTGTGTGTGTGTGTGTGTGTGTGTGTGTGTTGAGAAGGAGAGGGAGACAGGAAGAGAGGAAAGAAGGAAAGAAAGAACTAAAGTCCTGCCTGGAGAAAGAAGCAGTGTGAGTGTCCTGGAGTGATCCCCAGATGGATGTTCCTATTTCAGACACCTTCCGGAGAAGGGTCATTACTGTGAGTGCCTGTGTCTGTGGCACACAATCCACTGGTGTTCCAAACATCCTTCTGAAGTTCTTGGGGCATGACTGGAGTGGGGTATGAGTGTGCTGTCCTGAGGTGTGGTGTGGCTTAGGACAAAATCTACAGAAAGTGGGCAGGCTCAGAGGGTGCAGAGGTGACCCAGTTATAAATCTAACAAGAAAGCCACTTTGAGTTGTGGTGCAGGAGAATTGTCTGCATTCTGTCAATCATGATTTAAATAAACGCTGATTGGCCATTAGCCAGGATGTATAGGTGGGACAACCAGATAGGAAGTAGAGGTGGAGCAAGGAGAAATAGGAGAATTCTGGGAAGCAGGAAGCTCTCTCAAGACTCCTGTGCAGACCACCGAAGAAGCAGAATGTGACCTGCTCCGCTGAAAAAGGTACTGAGCCATATGGCTAACATAGATAAGAATAATGGGTTAATATAAGCTACAAGAGCTAATAAGAAGCCTGAGCTAATGGGCCAATCAGTTTATAACCTAATGTAGACCTCTGTGTGATTTTCTCTGGGACTAAACGGCAGGACAGAAACCCCGACAAGCAGGCCCTTCATGTTACAGAGTTGCACACTGAAAGATCACTGGGGACTTGCAGAGCCAGGAAGGAGGGAGCACATTAAGAGGAAGGCAGAGGCTGTTAGTCCCAGCACTCTGGAGACATAGGCAGGTGGATCTCTGTGAACTCCAGGCCATCCTGATTTCCACAGGGTTCATAGAGACACTTTGTCTCAGAGGGCTGGGGGTGGAGGGAGTGGACAGAGACCGCATGGAACACAGATACACAGGGAAGCAGATAGAAGTGACTTTGCTAGACCCTGAGAGGTCAGCTTGAAGGCCAGTAGGAGGAATCTAAGTCAGCATGCCACATACCTACTAGCCCACAGGTTGGCAATTTTTTTCACAGGAGCCAGGTTACTGGATTAGTCAAGATGTCCACGAACAGATAGATGAATGGATAAAGAAATTGTGGTGTATATTCCCAATGGAGTTTTGTGCAGCCATGAAGAAAAGCATGATTATGTCATTTTTGAGGAAATGGATAGAACCAGAACCTGGAGGTCATTGTGTTAAATAAAGCAACCTAGACTTAGAAAGACAAATACTTGCCTTATTTACATAATCTCTCTCTCTTTCTCGACAGGGTTTCTCTGTAGCTTTGGAACCTGTCCTGAAACTTGCTCTGTAGACCAGGCTGACCTCGAACTCAAAGAGATCTGCCTATTTCTGCTTCCAAATCCTGGGATTAAAGGTGTGCACCACTACCACCTGGCTATTTATTTGGTTTTCAAGACAGGTTTTCTCTGTGTAATAGCTCTGGCTGTCCTGGAACACAATTTGTAGACCAGGCTGACCTGGAATTCACACAGATCCTCCTGCCTCTGCCCAGAGTGCTGAGTGCTGGCATTAAAGGTGTGTGCCACCACTGCCTGGCAACAAAAATAATTTTATTGTTGGGGTCACTACAACCTGAGGAACTGTATTAAAGGGTCACAAATCTTGGATGGTGTTGTAGGCTGGAGCAGGGCCAGCTTCATGAACATGCATTTTGTGAAGCTATCCTGGGTTCTGTGCTCAGAAGTGCCCAGAGCTTGCTTAACACCCAGCAACCCCACCCCACCCCCATTTTTAGAGAAGAGGCTCCCTTTTTACTTTCTCTAAACACTACCCCACAGTTATGAGACAGATTTCCTATGGAAAGGAAAAGCAAGAAGGTAAGTCCTAGGGGAATACTTCAAGTGCAAAGTTTGAGTGATAAGGGGAGGGAATGAAACCCTGGGGCAAGGCTGTTGTAGAACTGGGAGAAAGGGCAGGATTGAGAGGAGACAGCAAACCTTCCTTGGGTCTCAGAAGCAAGCCAAGCAAGGGCAGTAGAATAAAACACAACAAAATAAACAGTGTTGTTGGTTTTCATAACAATCCAAAGACTGCTGGGGGTGTGGCTAGGAGCTGGCATTAGAGGTCAGAGTGAGAGAAAGCAAGGCTGGGGTCAGGGGAGGTGAGGAAGGGAGGCTCTGAGGAGGGCAGAACCAGAAAGGGCAGAGAAATAGGGTATCCACAGGGAATACTAGGGTCACAGAAAGGTCTCCTCTTCTTGGCTTGGTTATTTGCTACTATTTTGTTTGTTTGTTTGTTTGTTTGTTTCTTTTTTTTTTTTTAAATGGGAAGACTCCCATTGGGGGTGGTGCCAACCCTGGGCTGGTGTTCTGGGTTCTAATAAGAAAGCAGGCTAGTTATTTCATTTTTAAACATAATTTTATTTCTTTTTTAATTTTCAGTGACATTGAGAATATACAGATACTTTTCTTGTGCGGGAATCTTTAATAAAACTTAATGACTGCCAATCTAGTTCCCATCTTATTATTATTAAAATTATTTATAGTAGTTTTTGAAATTATAAAAAATTTACATTATTCACCCCCTCCCCTTTCCTCCCTGCAGCCTCTCTCATATACTACCCTTTCAAATTCATGACCTCTTTTATCTTTAGTGGATGTTCCATCCATCCATCCATCCATCCATCCATCCATCCATCCATCCATCCATATATATTCCTAAATACATAAATACAACCTGCTCAGTGTATGTAAGGTTACCTGTGTGTATATGATCTTAGGGCTGACCCGTTGGTATTTGGTAACCAACTGGGGAGTTCGTCCCCATGGCATTCTCCTGCTCTCAACATTTGCCACCGTATGCATCTCTTGGAAGTTAGTTTGGGGAATACAGCTCCTGACTTTGGCATGGACTCTTACAAATTGACCTGAACTTTTCCACTCTCAAAAGTTTTTATTTGGGACCGGATAATTTTTTGTGTGCCCCCACCCTAATTTGTGTGTGTTGTTTGCGTATGTGTGCACCTGTGCTACATGTGTATGCCCCTTTAGAGGTCAGAGGTTGATGTCAGCTCTCTCTATTGTTACCCACATTATTATTATTGTTGTTGTTTTAACTATTTTGTTTTTTTGAATTTTTAAAGATTTTCTGGTGAAGGAATTCCTTCTGTATTTCTGTTGCTTTCATTGGTTAAATAAAGAGACTGCCTTGGCCTTTTGATAAGGCAGACCTTAGGTGGGTGGAGTAGACAGCAGAATGCTGTGAAGAAGGGAAGTGTGGCAGACGCCATGCTTCTCTGGCCCAAGATGGACACTGTTTAGACTCATGCTGGTAAACCACATCCTCATGAATACAGATTATTAGAAATGGGCTGAATCAAGATGTAAGAGTTGGCCAAGAAGAGGCTAGAACTAATGGGCCAGGCAGAGTTTAGAGGATGAGAACCTGTGGATTGCTTCCAGACCAATAATATGGTTTAAGGACCCCGGCCTCCTGAAGGTCACCGTGAACACCTTCAGAAAATTACTTCACTCAACTGCTGACTGAGATGAACCTAGCACACAGGATACACTATAGAAGACCTGATTGACAGCACCCCCATACAGCAGGAGGCAGTTTGGAGAAAAAAAACTACGTCCATATTCCCAAATATTGTTTATAAATGTTCTTTTTACATTTAAAGGGGGATATGATATAGATATGAATAATTTGCATTGGTATAAATCTTGATTTATTGATACAAGTTTAAGGTCAATTTTGTTATATATATACGTATTTCTGATCTTGATTAAGGCATTGTGATTATGTAGTTCATTTGAAAAATGTAATGTATAGTTAAAAATATAGGTTGTTAATGGATAATCATTGATATAGTTAAGTTTGTAGTCATGTTAGTTAGATTTTCTAGATGTGCAAATATATATTTCAGATAGGCATTCTTCATATCTTTCAAAGACTACAGAATATGGCATTTAATTTTTTAATAATTTAGGACTTTTCATGACAATGAGACATGTCTACTCCTGGCAGCACCAAGCTACTTCCTGAGAAAGATGGACATCAAAGAGGCTTCTTAGCCATTTGGGCAAGAAACTGCTCTTGCCTGGACTGTTGCATAAACTGGACACAAAGAACGTGCAGAGAGAGGACTACTGAACTTGCCTAAAGGTGAGATGATCCTTTGGGGGTCCTGATTCATAAAAGAGTCTAAAAGACATTCTATAGGATACAAAAAAATGTGACTAAACTGTCTTTAAATTTTCCTGCTTTATAAAAAGCATAGTATCCATACTGGATACTATGGGCCTGTAGGCTAAAGATGGATGCCCCAACGGTACAAAAGAACTTTGGGTGACTGTACAGGTAGCAAGATGTCTCTGTCATTTATAGAGTTTAGAAGTTGCTTACTACTTGTTTACTTAGCTAATATTATATCCTTCTGGAATCTTTGATGGAGTTAAAAAATGGATAGTTATAGTTATAGTTTTCCTTTGTCATGATAAAAGATAAAATAGGTTGTAATTGTAATTCTTGTTTAATAACTGTTTTGTTATATGTAATTTTACTCTGTTAAAATAAAAGCCTTTCTTTTTTGTTTAAACAGAAAAAAGGGAAATGGTGTAGGAATTCCTTCTGTATTTCTATTGCTTTCATTGGTTAAATAAACCAATTTTTGGTTTTTGATAAGGTAGCCCTTAGGTGGGCGGAGTAGACAGAACAAAATGCTGTGAAGAAGGGAAGTGTGGCAGATGCCATGCTTCTCCGGCCCAAGATGGACACTGGTTAGACTCATGCTGATAAGCCACATCCTCGTGGTGAATACAGATTATTAGAAATGGGCTGAATCAAGATGTAAGAGTTGGCCAAGAAGAGGCTAGAACTAATGGGCCAGGCAGTGTTTAAATGAATACAGTTTCTGTGTAATTATTTTGGGTATAAGCTAACCAGGCGCCGGGAACACAGCCTGCGCGCCTCTTACTACAATTTTCTTTTCTTTTCTTTTCTTTTTTTTTTTTGAGACAGGTTTCTCTGTAGCTTTTGAAACTGTCCTGGAACTAGCCCTTATAGACCAGGCTAGCCTCAAACTCACAGAGATCTGCCTGCCTCTGCCTCCCAAGTGCTGGGATTAAAGGCGTGCGCCACCACCACCTGGCCCAATTTTCTTTTTATGCATATGTGTGTTTTGACTGCACCCGTGCCTGGTGCCCATGGAAGATAGAAGAAGGCATTGGATCCCCAGGAACTGGAGCTCCAGACAGTTGTTAGCCACCATATGGGTTCTGGGAGTCAATCAGGCCTCCTGAAAGAGCAACAAACTCTCTTAGCAGCTGAGTTATCTCTCCAGACCCTTGTTATTTTTTGAGACATAGTGTCTCACAGCCTGAACCCAGAGCTCACACATTTGGATAGGCTGGCTGGCTAACAAATCCCTGGGATCCATCTATTTCCATTCCCTGAATGCTGGGCTTCCAGGCACGTGTTACTCTGCATGGCCTTTTGAAACTCTTTTTTAAAATAGTGCCTAGAGAGATGACTCAGTGGTTAAGAGATGTACCATTCTAGCAGAGGACCAAGTTTGTTTGGTGTGTATGTGCGGGGCATAAGTATGGAGATCAGAGGTTAATCCTATGTAGTTGGTTCTCTCCATCCACATTTGTGTGGGACTGGGTACTTTTATGTCATATCTCTCACATTTCCCATTTGAAAGACCAAAAGTGTTTCCAGGCTTACTGTGTTCCTATTTCTATAACAAAATATCACAAGCTGAGACTTGAACTCACTGGGTAGCTTAGACTACTCTCTCTCTCTGGTGTAGGAGAATGGTCTGTATTCTGTCAATTATATTTTAAATAAATGCTGATTGGCCAGTAGCCAGGCAGGAAGTATAGGCGGGACAACCAGACAGGAAGTAGAGGTGGGTCAAGGAGAACAGGAGTATTCTGGAAAGAAGGAAGCTCTTTCTGCAGTTGTGAGCCCACCACAGAAGAAACAAGATGTGACTGCCTCGTTGAAAAAGGTACTGAGCCATGTAGCTAACAGATAAGAATAATGGGCTAATATAAGTTATAAGAGTTTGCCGGGCAGTGGTGGCACATGCCTTTAATCCCAGCACTCGGGAGGCAGAGGCAGGCGGATCTCTGTGAGTTCAAGGCCAGCCTGGTCTACAAGAGCTAGTTCCAGGACAGGCTCCAAAGCCACAGAGAAACCCTGTCTCGAAAAACAAAAACAAAAAACAAACAACAAAAAAAAGAGTTAATAAGAAGCCTGAACTAATGGGCCAATCAGTTTATAAATAATGTAGACCTCTGTGTGATTTTCTTGGGACCAAATGACTGGGGGACCTGGTGGGACAGAAAACCCTCACCAACATCTCTCTCTCTCTCTCTCTCTCTGGTTTTTCTTTTTTTAAAAAAAATATTTATTTATTATATATACAATATTCTATCTGTGTGTGTGCCTGCAGGACAGAGGAGGACACCAGACCCCATTACAGATGGTTGTGAGCCACCATGTGGTTGCTGGGAATTGAACTCAGGACCTTTGGAAGAGCAGGCAATGCTCTTAACCTCTGAGCCATCTCTCCAGCCCATCTCTTTGGTTTTTCAAGACAGGGTTTCTGTGTAGTTTTGGAGCCTCTCCTGGAACTAGCTCTTGTAGACCAGGCTGGCCTCGAACTCACAAAGATGTGCCTTCCTCTGCCCTACGAGTGCTGGGATTAAAGGCCTGCGCCACCACCACCGCCCTGCTAGCTACTCTTGAACTCACAATCCTCTTGGATCAGCTTCCCCAGTGGTAGATTCACAGATATGTGCCACCACAGCTGCCCAAAGCATTTATATTTTCAGTGTTTGGGGGCCTGAAGTACAAAATCAGAGCAGATTTGAGGTGTGATGTGAGGCTGCTGCTCACACACAGCCCCTTGGGGCTGGGTCCTCAACAGGTGTGAGGGGCAATGGACATGAATTTCAAGTGTTTTTGTCACCTACCTTTTCAATAACCTTGGGGCTGAGGATTTCAGTGTTTGGGGGGATAGAGACATTAAGACACAGACACTGGTGCCAAATGTTTCTGGCTAGCAAAATCACCTTTGCGATAATCAATACCCATATAAATTGTCCTCAAAGATACCTGCAGTGTTCTTTAAATATGCTGAAATACTGTGAGATGATTTTGGAAAATCGAGGTGTGGTGGCACACACCTAGAATCCCAGCACTAAGGTGGCAAGAGGATCAAGAGTTCAGGGTTATCCTCAGTTCATAGCAAGTTCAAGGCCAGTCTGAAGCATAAATCAAGAGGGAGGGAGGGAGGAAGATGAGACTATGGCTCATTAGACTTCCTTCCTCTGTTTTATTTATTTATTTTTTGCATCATTCATCATATGTAAAAACAGACTTACAAAGAAAGAGAGCATAAACTTTGGTATTATAAAGTAAAGAATAGTCAGGTGGTAGTGGCACATGACTTTAATCCCAGCACTAGGGAGGCGGATCTCTGTGAGTTGAGGCCAGTCTGGTCTACAAGAGCTAGTTCCAGGACAGGCTCCAAAGCAACACAGAGAAACCCTGTCTCGAAAAACCAAAATAAATAAATAAATAAATAAATAAATAAATAAATAAATAAATAAATAAAGTAAGGAATAAAAAACAAACCCAAACCAAAAAAAAAAAAAAAAGCACACACAATATCATCTGAAAGTTATCCAAGACTCAAAACCTCCCAGGAATAATCACTTCCTTATAATTACCACAGTGGTGGGAGTATGACCAGTTACTGCCAAAATAATTGTTTTTCATTGTTTTTATTGTTGCTGTTAATATTTGACATTTGATACTGAAATACATTATTAATTTATTTTACTCAGTCCTTTATTGTATGCATGCATGCACAAACACACATGCCAGAGCACACACACATAGCACATGTGTGAGGCTCAAGGACAACTTGAGGTTCTTCCACCGTGTGGGTCCTGGGCTTCGAATTCATGTTGTCAGACTTTGCAGCAAGCCATCTTGTTTGCCCTGGAATTTATTCTTAATAAATGTAGTTATAAAATAACTAAATTAATAAATATTATTACATTATACATAGTTTCATCAGCTTATGGTTATTCCTAAAGTGTTTGTGTGTGCAGACACATGCATGCCACCATTCAGGTGTAGAGATCAAAGGAATCAAGGTCTCTCTTGTTGCTTTGGGATGTGGACACTGAACCCAGGCTGCCTCATCCATCACATCCCCAGCCTCCCATCGATCCTGTACTGCAGCTTCTCAATGGCTTTGCGGGCAGGACACCTCCACAAACAGCAGGATGCTGAAAACGCCTCCTAGGAGTTTGTCAAGTTCCAAAACTTAGGTTTCTATGCCACAGGAATAAGCAAACTTCCCATTGGCAAAAAAATGTGCAGCTTGTCCTGGCTCCTACGCTGATAAATAAGGATGCCTTTGAGCCTAGTTAGAATGACTTCAAAATTCAGGTCTGAAGCTGCTGTTCCTTTAGCCTGAACCTATTGATGAAAACAAAACCAGGCAGCCCACAGCTGTCAAAGTCAAGCCAAGGACAAAAAAACAACCAGACAAAACGATCAAAGGATTTAGTAACAATCCAGAAACTGCTGTGGTTGTGATTAGGAGCTGAGACCTGAGGGCTGAGTGGGTGGAAGCGATTGGTGTGGGGAGACTGCAGAAAGAAGAGTGGAGAACTCTGGGCATCCTGCAGGAGGGGAAGGGCAGGTCAGGTCAGGAAGATAGGATATTTGCAGGGGTGGATAGGGTCAGAAAAAGTTTTTTTTTTTCTTTCTCCCATAGTTTGGATACATTAGCTACTATTCTGTTTCTTTACCTTCCTTATGTTTGGTGTCAAACATGGGACAAATGGCTGAGGTGCCCTTTTAACATTTCAAAATGGGTGCTGGCACACTCAGGGTTCTCCCAGCACCCCTCAGTCGTTACCTATTACAGGGTCCTCCTGGCTTGCATACCCCCACCACCTACCCTGAACTCTCCATCTCAGGGCGGTGGGTTGCTCTTCCTTTTGTAATCCAACCCTATTGGGCCTCCTGACTACTAAACCTGGTGTCCCTTTTCTTTCCTCCCCTTCCCCTCTGCTCACATGGCTCAGGGTCAGTCCACTCTGGACTCTCCTAACGTCCATGCATCTGGCTATGCTTGCCCACATATCTTTAATAGACTTTCTCCTCCACCGTAGAAACAATCATGGTCCTTTCCTTTTCATCACTTTCTTTCCCGCCTCCCTTTCTTTCTTTCTTTCTTTCTTTCTTTCTTTCTTTCTTTTTTTAAAAAAAAACATGTTCGAGATACACTGTATATTGTATGAACAATCCAAAGAATAAAAGAAAACTAGCCGGGCAGTGGTGGTGCACACCCTTAATCCCAGCACTGGGGAGGTAGAGGCAGCCGGGTCTCTGTGAGTTCAAGGCCAGCCTGGTCTACAGAATGCCCTCCAGGACAGCCAGAGCTACACAGAGAAACCCTGTCTTGAAAAACAAAACAAAACAAAAACAAAAAGCAAAAAAGAAAATTATTGTTCTAGCTATAACCTTGCAAAATGAGCTTCTTTTAAAATTTTATGTTTAACATTTGTATTTATTTATTGTATGGGGGATCACGAGATTGACCTTTAGCACTGTCTAAGATGATGGTTTAGTGGGGCCGAGAAAATGGAATTTTAGATTGATTTAGTTATTTAATTTATTCAAATTGAAATGGTCACTGCTGGCTTGGGGTCCCATCCCACAATAACTGGCTCGGGCCCAGAGAACTTACAGAGGAACAGGGAAGTCAGTCTCCTCCGGAAAGGGGCCGGGAGAGAGGAGGAGAAGGTGAGGAAGCAGCCCTGAGGCACCTGCTGGTCTGGGCTGGTCCCAGAGAAGGGGAAGGGCCTCTGCCTCAGCTGAAGGCAAGAAACAGAAGCTGCCTCATTCTAGGCAGGAGAACAGCTGGGCAGCGTCTACAGAGTTTTGCCTGAATGCAAGGCCTCCCTCTAATCTAGATATTGTGGCACCGGCCTATAATCCCAGTACTCTGAGCAGGAAACAGGAGGACGGCGGATCTGAGACCAGCCTGAGTTATACAACAAACCTGACTCAGAAAACAAGCAAGCAAACAGGAAACAAACAAGGAACTATGTTTCATAGGTGCGTTACTCACGTGGTACGTTATCTCGCTCCATCCTATCAGCCAAACTGAGTCATCTAGGCGGAGCCTGTACCAAAGTCCATAAAGCTGTGTGTGTGTGTGGGGGGGGGTGTCATCAATCTGCAGCGACCGATGCCTGGGGCTTCTGGAATTAGTGCAGTTCACTGTTAGGTGTGGGCTGTCCACAGCCAGAGAACCTCAGGATTGGGATGCCCAGCAACAAAAAGACTTTGTGAGAACACTGGGTTCAGAGAAGATAGAGAGAGGGGCAAGGAAGAAAGGAAGGAAGGAAGGAAGGAAGGAAGGAAGGAAGGAAGGAAGGAAGGAAGGAAGGAAGGAAGGAAAAGGTAATGGAAAGAGAGAAAGAGAGAGTGTGGGAGGAAGCATAGCCAGTGTTTATGTCTGGAGCACTCTCTTCTAACAGAGCTGCTTTCCTCCTTCAGCTGAGGCTTCTGTCACTATTCCTACCCCAAAGCGCAGACAGCCTGAAATTTCCCTCTCCAACTTTCACTCCGTCACATCAGAAGTTCCCGAAAGCCCACTGGGCACCTGGGAAGAACACTGGATGCCTTGGGAATAAATGGGAAATTTGAGGAATTAGGGACGTGTCATGAGACAATGGCTACAACCCTTGACAGAGGGGTTTGTGAGGTTTCCCTAGGACTTTCCTGCCTGACTCTGAATTCAAGTGGATGGGATTATAGCATGAGCCCTGCATGCCTGGGTGCAGAGCAACTGGCTTGTGACTCCTGGCTCCACCCCACACAAATATCTGTGTTTCTTGCTTAAGCAGAAAGCAAACTTTAAACAAAAACAAAAAACCTTGTGGTTAAAAGCAGTATTGACCATTTACGCCACTTTAATAGCTCCCACTGCTCCCTCTCCCGTATTCTCGACAATTACTTCTATTTTTTTCCTGCTTAT
Source organism: Ondatra zibethicus (assembly GCA_004026605.1). Lineage (NCBI taxonomy): Eukaryota > Metazoa > Chordata > Mammalia > Rodentia > Cricetidae > Ondatra > Ondatra zibethicus. The sequence goes on from PVIU01010216.1 coordinate 58,313, forward strand.
TGACACAGCATATCCCTATTTAGTACAAGTTGGCCTTGAATTTGTGGCAAGACTCTTGATTCAGCAGTCTGAGCACCTGGGGATTGCAACCTGGCTGGCCCTATGACTTTAACTCATTTAAACATGTTATAATGAGTGCAATCATATGATATTTGTTTTTTGGGGGAACGGACATGGAGCTGGCTTGTTTTCTTTTAGCACAATGTCCTTGATGTTTGTCCATTACAGTGCATAACAGGCTTTCCTCCTCCTTTTTCTTCTGAGACAGGGTCTGGTAATGTATCTGTGATTGTCCTGGAACTCAATATATAGATGAGGCTGGCCTTGAACTTCCAGAGATCTTCCTGCCTGCCCAGTACTGGGATTAAAGGTGTGCATCACTATCATCACTATGCCTGATTTGGCCAGTTAATCCTTAATTTTTGAAGATTTTTCATAGGGTTCTAAGTTATTTTTCTTTTTCACACATCTTCCCTTCTTTTTCTTTACGTAACCCTGGCTGTCCTGAGCTCACTATGTAGACCAGGCTCCAGGCTGGCCTCCAAAGCCTAAGCGGTCTGCCTGTCTCTGCCTCCCTTGTGCTGAGGTTACAGGCCTGAGCCACCCAGTTCTGGGTTCTGATTTCTCCATCTTCTCACCAACCTTGTTAATTTTTGTTCTTTGGTAGCAAACGTAGTGCGGCTTCTCATCGTGGATTTGCGTTGGAAAATAAGTGTTTGGAATAATTTTAAGGGTCTCCAGCATTCCTCCAGGATCAGAGACTCAGAATTGGAGGTTTTGTGAAGATTTGCATACTGGTGGAAACACAGAACTAACTGGTATTCGGGATAACAATGCTGCCCTCTAGTGGGCTAGAAGGGTGATATTCTCTCTGTCTCTGCTAGGTGACACCACAGGCCACATCATCTTGCAGAGCAGGTATATAGTGCCACAGCAATTTTTGAAAGCAGTATGTGTTATCTTCTCACATTATTATAAGGGGTTCCTCACCCAGCCTAATGCGCCAGATCACCAGCTCCCAAACTGATGTCTCATGTGGATGCATCTGACCTATGGCGTCCATGCTGCCTATCTGCACCTTTCCTGAAGGGGCCTTAAGCTGCTGCTTCTACCTTGAGAAGTGTAGACTCAGTTGGTGACTTCCCAGAGACCAACATGTTTAGGGATATCGGGAATAAACCGTATTGAGGGGCCTGGAGAGATGACTTATCAATTAAGGACACTTGACTGCTCTTGCAAAGTTCCTGAGTTCAAGCCTCGAGGTGGTGGTGCACGCCTTTAATCCCAGCACTCGGGAGGCAGAGGCAGATGGATCTCTGTGAGTTCAAGCCCAGCCTGGTCTACAAAGCTAGTTCCAGGAGTTGAGTACCCAGCAATCACCACGTGGCTCACACCCATCTGTAATAGGATCTGACTCCCTCTTCTGTTGTGCATGAAGACAGGGCACACATATACATGAATAACAAAAATGAGTGTCAAGGAGAGGCAGTTGTGCTGATTTGGCTTGTGACAGCCTGACACTGGCTAAAGTTACCTGGGAGTGGGACTCTTAACTGAGGAGTTGTTTCCATCAGACTGGTCTGTAGGCAAAGTCTATGAGGCCTTTTCTTGATTAGTGGTTGATGTGGGAAGAGCCAGCCCACTGTGGGAGGTGCCACCCTGTGGTGCTATTTTGTTTGTGATCTAGCAAATAAAACTTGCTTGAAGATCAGAGTGCAGAGCTAGCCACAGTAGCTAGCCATAGAGGCCAGGCAGTGGTGGCATACACACCTAGCACAAATCCTAGCACTCAGGAGAGAGAGGCAGATGAATCTTTGTGAGTTCGAGGCCACCCTGGGCTACACAAGATTGAATCTGCCTAAAAGAGAAACAGAGTTCACACAAACAGATTCCAGCACTTGGGACCACACACCTTAATCCCAGCACTAGGGAGGTGGAGACAGTACTGATATGGCGTGGCTGAGAAAGGAATAGAAGATGGGAGGAGACAAGAGCTTGGAGCATTCAGTCTGAGGATTCGTGGAGACAGGATCTTACTCACTTTGGTCTGAAGATTTAGTAGAGGTAAAAGATCCTCAGAGTGACTGGCTCTCTGATCTTTCAGTATTTACCATAATATCTGACTCCAGGTTTCTATTATTAAGACCAATTAGAGTTCATGCTACACCACCCCTGGAAAGTGGTCCTGGGAAGTATAAGAAAGTGGGCTGAACAAGGCATAAGGAGGAAGCCAGTAATTAGCTCTCTCCTCCATGGCCTCTGAAAAAGTTCCTGCCTCCAGACTCTGCTTGAGTTACTGCTCTGACTTCCCTGGATGATGGACTACAATCCTTAAAATGAAATAAACTCTAGGCTTTCCAACTTGCTTTTGGTTATTGTTTCAGTTGCTGTTCTGTTGCTGTAGAGAGAAACCATGACTAAGGCAACCCTCATAAAAGAGAGCATTTAGTTAGGGGATTGCTTACAGTTTGTGAGGAGTAGTCAGTGGTCATCATGGCAAGGATTGTGGCAGTGGGCACGTGTGGTGCTGGAGAAGTAGCTGGGAGTTCACATCTGATCCCCAAGTTGCAGGCACAGAAGGAGAGAGAGAAAGAGAGGACCTGGGCTGGGCTTTTGAAACCTCTTAAACCTTAAACCTTTTGAGACCTCTCAGGGACACGCCTCCTCCAACAAGGTCACACTTACTAATCCTTTCCAAACAGTTCCAGTAACTGGGGACCAAGTATATGAGTCTATGGGGAGCATTCTCATTTAAACTACCACAGTCATGGTGTTTATCATACCAATTAAAAAAAACCATGACAGCAGTATTTCCAGATATGTTGGGACTCACCTTTTTTTTTTTTAACCTCTTATTCTGTTGGACTCTCTCCTGCCCATTCCAAATCCTCTTTGTCCCTTGAAGAATTTCTCGGGACACATTCACAATTGAAGGTAATATCCATTCTCCTAAGTCTCCTCTGTATCTTGGATCTCAGCCTACAAACAGGTTTAGCAAACTACCTCTAGAATTGACTTCTTCCTTTAAAAGGATTATTTATTTATTTTATGTATGAGTGCTCTAACTGTGTGTCAGAAGAGGGCATCAGATTCCACTTTAGATGGCTATGGCTGTGAGTCATCCTGTGGGTGCTGGGAATTGAACTCATGTCCTCTGGAAGAGCAATCAGTGCTCTTAACCACTGAGCCATCTCTCCAGGCCCTAGAATTGACTTCTTTTCCTTCATCTTCTTTTCCTTTATTCATTTAAACGTTTTATTACATTTATATATTTTTGTGTATGCATTTATGTCAACACACACACACACACACACACACACACACACACACATTGAGCTCATGCCCTTGCCACACAATGTGTGTATGGAAGTCAAAAGACAGCTGGAAGGAGTTATTTCCTTTTACCATTAAGGGTCCTGGGGATCAAACTCAGGTTGTAAGACTGGAATACAAGTGCCTTTACTCATTTCACAGTCTAACCCCTCCATTTTCCTTTCATCCTTCCTTCTTGTCTCCCTGCTTCCTTCTCCCTCCCCCATCTCTCCTTTTGAGACAGGGTCTCATGTATCCTAGGCTGCCCTTAAACTTTCTATAAGCAGAAGACACCCTTGGACTGCCAATCCTCCTGCCTACACCTCCCAAGTTCTGGGATTGCAGACATGAATCACTATGTCTAACTAGCTTGGCTAAATCTGTCAGGTGCCCCTTGTCTGTCACCACTTGATGACAAATGTTACATCAAGACTCGGACATCAAGAAAGCTGCCACCAGATGTGGACTCAATATTATACCAGAAAAATGAGCCAAAAACCATTTCTTTATAGATCACCAGGTCTGTGGTGTTGTGCAATTAACAAAAAGAAAGTACTCTGAGGCCTAAAAGGACAACTGAACTTTTGAATTCTCCTTCTAGTCAGAAGTGTGGAGAGAATTTGAATTGATGCTAAATATGGTTCTTTTTTACTTATTTCAAGTTACGTTCATGCCCTCACTTTCTCTTTTTTCTTTCCCTCTCTCCCTCCCTTCTTCCTCCCTCCCTCCATCCTTTCAAGGTCTTATATAACCCAGACTAACCTAGAACTCACTATATAGTAGGCAAAGGTGACCTTGAGCTTCTTTTTCTCTCACTTCTACTTCGTGAATGCTGGATGACAGGAAGGTACCACCACACCTTTTCTGTGAAGCAGGTGCTAGATCCTCAGAATTTATGCAGGGTAGGCAGGCGCTTTGACAACTTAGCTATATCCTCAGTCCAACAGCATATTTTTTCAAGAAGACTATGTGTACGAAAAGCAACTGGTTTAGCTTGTGTGCATCCTCTAGCTCAGACAGCAGCAGTACTTGGAAGAAGTCACATGAACCCACAGATTCTGACCATGGTACTGAACTCAGAGCAGAATGCCAGCATCTCAATCAGCACTATGGACAGCAACCGGAAAACCATTCTCTTGAGGCTGCATCCTGATGAGAAAACTATTAGGGAAGGCATCTAGACTCTGGGTACATCCAGGGAAGGATTCAGAATTTAGCAGAAAGTGAAGAATCTTAAGACATTGATGAGTTCCAGATAGATCAAAAGATATTGCTCTGCTCCAGGCCGAGGGACAGAAGGGTAACAGGGAAGATGTGGGCTTGGATTAGTCTAGACAGTACATCTTATCTTAGTGCCTATGAGTGTAAAGTACATGTAATAAGAATGTTTATAAAATATCAGACTTTTGTCAGCTTGTAATGTTGAGATCTTGAAATAGAGAAAATGTGATAGGCTCATGGCAATCCATACTGTCCATGGATTATATAAGAAGGGCACATTTGCTAGGAGTGAGATATGTAAAGTTTTTTAAAAGGTTTATTTATTGATTTTATGTATACAGTTACTCTATCTGTATGCACACCTGCACACCAGAGGAGGGCATCCAATCTCACTACAGGTGATTGTGAGTCACCATGTGTTTGCTGGGAATTGAACTCAGGACCTCTGGAAGAGCAGCCAGTGCTCTTAAACTCTGAGCCATTTATCCAGCCCCCAGAATATGTAAATTTTTAAGAGAACTTTTTTTGGTGTTGTAGCTGTAATGATCTGTTCTGTCTCTTTAAGAGAGAAGCTATGTCCACTCCCTCCCTCTGTCGGCTGAGGCAGGCAGATCTTCCTTCCTGCTTGTAGCCTGAGTCTCTTATTTTCCGTCTCTCTCTCAAAGAGGCAGCTTCTGTCTCTCCTCTCTCTCCCTCTCCCTCTCTCTCTCTCTCTCTCTCTCTCTCTGCCTTTCTGCTCTTCTCCCCTTCTTCCTTCCCTTCCATAACTCTCTAAATAAATATCCAACCTCACTCTGCATTGTGTGCCTATCCATGTCTCTGTCTCTCAACCGCTGTGTGAGTCTCCCTGCCCAGGACCAGCCCCCTTCGGAGACCTGCAGTGTGGTCTCATGGTGTGCCCATCCTCCTGTCTCTCCTTGTGGCCTGCTGCAGCCACTCGGGGAATGGCGCCATCCCTGCCTGGGCCTGGCTGCTCTCAGGACCCGCTGGACCTGCTGTTCGCTGCCTGCTCCCACATAGCCCACTGCTGTCGCTCATGACCTGCAGCATTTCAACCACTGCCATCCACCAGGGATCTGCAGCATATTTTTATTATCCATTACATTTGGTGCCGTGAGACTTGGGGAGGGTGGGTGTTGGTGAGTCCACCTTTAGCAGGTGTGGCTGGAAAGGCATTCTGTTCATTGTCATCCTGGAAACGCCAGGCATTTGTTTCTTGAGGGAGGTAAGAAGGCAGGTGTCTAGGAGGAAAAAAAATATTGTTATTATTGAACCTATGAAATGGGGCTAGCCATGGGAAGAGACACAATAGCAGATGAACCAGATTTTAGTTGACAGGTGTCCTTGATTGGCAGGTGTCCTTGATCTAGAAGAGCCGGTACCAATGGTAAAGCCCCAGGAGCTGGTATAGGTGCTTTGGGCATTGTTCTGGGAGCATTTTGTAGGTTGGTCTTGACTTTGGCAGCAAGAGTAAGCTGAAAAATATGCTTAAAACTGGCAGAGATTAAAATTAAACCTTGGATTTTACCAGACCTGATTTTGGTGTAGCGATGGAACTTTTCCAGGAACCTGTAAGAGACTGAACAGATAACAAAAGGCTAACTGTTTCTGCAAACCCGAGGAATTGACCAGTGATCTCCCAGCAATCTTCTGGTATTCCTTAGAAACGGGGGGGGGACTGCCCCTAACCATGGTTTTCAAGACTAAGTTTGTGCCCTTCACTGACATTAATCTCTGAATTGCTTCCCTTAGCTAAAATTGTGTTTTGAATGGCCTGGGGCCAATCCACCTGTGACTGGGGGCCTAGGGTCCCTCAGATTCTTCTTTCTCTTTCTCTTTCTTTCCTTTCCTTTCCTTTTATTTTCCTCTCACCATGAAAGACCACTTGGAGCAGCCTGGACTGACCCAGGGTCAGTCCTCCCACATTAGCACTGCACACTCTGCAGTGCATTCAACTGGGGGCCCAGGGTCCCTCAGTTTTTCTTTCTCTTTTTTTCCCTTTCTCCCCCCACCCCCCGCTGTGTTTCTTGTTTTTGTTTTGGTAAAGGCCACTCAGAGGCCTTGTGGTGTCACCATTTCACGGGTTTTTACAGTTTCAGCTATGGGTAGCAAGCCATCCATGTCTGTCCCCCCCCCTGGGATGGATGCCTTTTAGAGACCCTAAAACCCCAGACTTTAATGCCCTACTTCTTCAGCTCTTACCCTCACTCTGCCAGTGTCCTGCCAGCTCCACTTTTATGGGCACTTTTTAACTACTGTCAGTGGGAGCTTTCTAACTACTGTCAGCACACAGGCAAATGAACCCTGTCACAGCTTCTGCTGCCAACAAGATTGGTCCGATCCATGAGGTGGCTTTTTCAATTCCAGCCTTTCCCTCCCCACTGTGGTTTTGGCATGGGGGCTCAGTGACAGGGTGGATCACACCTCTAGGCCTCTCTTATTATTGAGCTTAAAACCCCTGCAGCTCAAAAATTGTGGCTTTTTCATACAACATGTGACTGCTGCCATTTTGAGGTCAGGTGACTTTGCCGCCATCTTGGCTGAGAGCCAGGTCAGGTGCAAGTTCTGCCATCTTTACTGAGGTATTCCCTGCCTGGTTCCCAGTGTTAACTCTGTTACATGGGTGACCTGACTGCCATCTTAACTGAGGTCAGGTGACTTTACCATCATCTTAACTAAGATCCAGGTCAAGTGACCAAGTCCTGCCATCTTTACTGAGGTGTACCCTGCCTGGTCCCCTGGTTTACTTATGTTTTTTTTTTTCTCTAAATTCCTCTTGCTGACTCTGTTGCATGTATGTTTTGCATAGTGGCATGTCTTTGGTAGGGCCCACCAAGAGCATGCACTTCACCAATTCCTGTTCACTCGGTGTGTGTGTGTTCATATATGCAACTTAAATGCACCTATGTTTACTGTTAAATGTTATAATTTGTCTGCTCATTGCATCTCATTTCAGACTACAAAAACAATAAGTCTCATGTTTTAAACTGGTATGTACTTTTAAGTCTCTTACAAAAATACTTTATATTTAATCAACCCTCACTTAAAATATATTAAGATGTTCTCTACTATTGTCAGTTCTGCCATCAACCTTCTATTGTAAGCAGTTTTTTTTCTTTCTGTCTTTTTAATGAGTGTAAATCTTACCTGTTAAGAGCCAATACAGTCAAGCTAAGATCCAGCTCTCCAGGAAGATTCTATATTGTAATTTTACTGATAAATAGCCCTCAACTGCTCAGAGATCTTGGAAATATGGCATTTATATAATTTAATTATTAAAAAAGCTTTTCATAAGAAAAAGAGACAGTTTGGCTCCTAGCAGCACTCTACTTCCGCCAAAAAAGACAGAAGACAAATGGGCACAGAACGTCCATCAGCAATTCGCTTCAACTGCCAAGCACTGACCACTGGGAAAAACTACCTTTCATCTAAACTGAAGATCTCCAGACATGGACAGAATCACTGGAATTGACAGCTTAGCTGCTCAGGTCAAGGTAGGCTTCTCTTCCTACAGATTTCTTAGCCTACAGGATCTTCTGGAGCCTGGCAGGCCCTGTGCTAAACAGCAAAAGGCAAATATAACCTTTAGCAACCATTGAGGACCCTGAGGAGTAGCTCTAGGTGCCAACCAAGTAAGTTCTCTGTTGTTTTTTAATCAGTAACTCAAGTAAAATTTTATCCTTCTCAAAGATCTCTCATGCAGTTTGAAAGCTGAGAGGTTTTGTTAGTTTAAAAGGACAACTTCACCAAACTTCAGTAAATTACAAATATAAGACTTGCAAGTTATAAAGTTGTGAGGACAAATACAAGTTATCAAATTTCTCTTTTTTTCATATTCTTTTAGTTTTCATTCAAAAATTTACACTTCCTCCCCTTTTCCCAGTCCCCTCCCACTCTTCCACAACCCCTCCTCCCTCCCCCTGCTTCCTTAAGAGGGAGCAGGGTACCCTGCCCTGTGGGAAGCCCAAGGCCCTCTCCCATCCATCCTGGCCTAGGAAGGTATGCATCCATATAGACTAGGTTCCCAAAAAGCCAATACATGCAGAAGAGATAGGTCCCAGTGCCATTATCATCAGCTTCTCAGTCAGCCCCCATTGGCAGCCACATTCAGAGATTCTGGTTTGATCATATGCTCATTCAGTCCTGGTCCAGCTGGATTTGGTGAGCTCCCATTAGATCAGGCACACTGTCTCAGTTGGTGGACCAGCTCCTTGCGATCCTTACACCTGTCAGAATGGCTAAAATCAAAAACACCAAGGATAGACTATGCTGGAGAGGATGTGGAATAAGGGGAACATTCATCCATTGCTGATGGGAATGCAAACTTGTGCAACCACTTTGGAAATCAGTGTGGTGGTTTCTCAGGAAATTGGGAATCAACCTACATCAGGATCCAGCAATACCACTCTTGGGAATATACCCAAGAGATGCCCAATCATACTATAAAAGCATTTGTTCAACTATGTTCATAGCAGCATTATTTGTAATAGCCAGAACCCGGAAACAACCTAGGTGCCCCTCAATGGAAGAATGCATCAAGAAAGTGTGGAATATATACACACTTTAGAATAGTACCCAGTGGTAAAAAAACAATGACATCTTGAATTTTGCATGCAAATGGATGGAAATAGAAAACACTATGCTCAGTGAGATAACCCAAACCAAAAAAGATGATTATGGTATGTATTCACTCATTAGTGGACCTTAGCCATAAACAAAGGACATTAAGCTTATAGCTCATAAGCCTAGAGAAGCCAAATAGCAAGGTGAACCCAAAGAAAAACATATATAGATCCTCCTGGAAATTGGAAGCAAACAAGGTTGTTGGGTAAAAGTTGGAAGCACGGGAGTTGGGGTAGGGGTGGAGGCAGGGGTGGGTGAAAGGGAAAGGGGGAGAGAGAAGGGAGAAGGGAAGGACTGGGGAGAGCTTGGGGGACTGGGAGGGTGAAGATGGAGGAAGGGTAGATATTGGAGAAGGGAATAAGATATCCACATTAAGGGAGTCATTTTAGGATTGGCAAGAGACTTGGCTCTAGAGGGGATCCCAGGTGTCCACGGGGATGTCCCCAGCTAGTTCCTTGGGCAGCAGAGGAGAGGGTGCCTGAATTAGCCTTGTCCCATAGTCACACTGATGAATATCTTGATCATCACCATAGAAATTTCATCCGATGAATGGAGATAGAGACAGAGACCCACATTCATATCGGAGCAATGACTAAGCTCCCAAGGTCCAGTCGAAGAGCAGAAGGTGGGAGAAGATGAGCAAGGAAGTCAGGACCATGAGGGGCTGGTCCACCAACTGAGAAAGTTATCAAATTTCTCTCTCATGCTGCCTTTCATAGTCTTAAAAATACTTTTCATTGTGCAAAAATATCTGTCACAGTCATTCTGACATAAATATGCTACTGTTTATACAATGCATATGTCTAAAACTTCTGTTTTCACAAACCCAAAGAATTCTTGTAAGTTTCAGGGAGCCAATTAAACAGGTCAGATATACCACCCCTCAATTCCCTGGTCCTAAATTTTTTTTCCCCTAAACTTGGAACTTTGTCCTCTATTTTGCCAATACCTTAAACAGGTGTAGGAGACATCAGACATTTCCATACCACAAACACCAGACAGGAACAAACAGACCAACTACACCAGGATGTGACCAGCACCCAGCCTTCTCAGGTTCTCCCTAAAGACAATGCCCACAAATAAGCTGGAAGCAGTCTTGAGAATCTGCCACCCCAATTCCTTTAACCTGTGGTGTCTAACCCCCTGCCTTTTTATTATAAAAAAAAGAGATGGGAATGTAATGATCTGTTCTGTCTCTTTAAGAGACAAGCCATGCCCACTCCCCCACACTGTCTGCTGAGGCAGTCAGATCTTCCTTCCTGCTTGCAACCTGAGTCTCTTCCTTTCTGTCTCCCTCTCAGAGAGGAAGCTTCTGTCTTTCTGTCCTCTCTCTCCGCCCCTCTCTTTCTCTCTGCTTTCCTCCCCTCTCCTTTCCCCCTCTATAACCCACTAAATAAATATCCAACTCTGCATGGCACGCCTACCCATCTCTCTTTTGCCCACCACCACCACGTGGCTCCCTGCCTGGGACCAGCTGCCTTCGGAGACCTGCAGCATGGTCTTGTGCACCGTTCCTTCCTGGGACTGGCTGCTCTCAAGACCTGCGGCTCCCTGCCTGCTACCACATGGCCTGCTGCCTGCTGCCACTCAGGGACCTGCAGTGTTTCTGCCACTGCAGCTACTCAGGGATCCACAGCATTTTTAATTAATCCATTTTAGTAGCTGCATGTGAATCACCATGTTTCTATAAATGATGTCTTGGATGTGCTTCTGTAAGTGACTCTAAGCAATTCATTAGTTTCCCAAGCTGGACTGGCACAGAATCCTTTCTTTGGTCTGTAAATTGCATAACTGGATTGAATAGGGGTTTCTTTAATCTCTTATATCTTTCATTGGTAAAAATTAACTACTTACTCATTGGAACTGTACAATTCAGTGACATTTGATATTCTGTGTAATCAGTATCTCTACCTATAAAGTTCTAGACTATTTTCATTCTACCAAGAAGAAACTCTTATTGTAGTAGTCTGAGTTATTTTTGTTTGTTTGTTTTTTGTTTTTTTTTCAGGCAGGGTTTCTCTGTGGCTTTGGATTCTGTCCTGGAACTAGCTCTTGTAGACCAGGCTGTCCTTGAACTCACAGAGATCCACCTGCCTCTGCCTCCTGAGTGCTGGGATTAAAGATGTGCACCACCACCACCTGGCTAATAGTCTGAGTTATATAGAGAATCAAAACCAACTGAATTTGTGCACAGACACACACACACCCTTAATTTGTGGAGGCCCAAGGAGGCCAAAGGTCAGAGAGTTTGGGACAGATTATTGTGCTTCTAACTCAAACAAGGGTCCCACCTAGTTGTAAATCAGAGTTCTACTCTCTCAAGGCTATTGTCAACAGGTGTGGCTAGTTGCCAGAACTTGGTGCTCCTGAAACAGGGAAGTAGTTGGTTCCTACCTAACACAAAAGTCTAGGGATCCAACTGAGTTCCAGTTCCCTTTATGGAAATAACTTGGGATTCTACACAGGGAGTGGTTTGCCTACAGAGTGTTTGGTTTAGGGCATGAGTCAAGGGCATGAGTGGTGAATGTACCCCATGACTTTCAATTTGTATGTTAATGCAGTCCTTTTGTTCTACTCCTACCTTTTGAAATCAGGGATATATTAAGCTGTTGGAAATTAAACACAGGTGAATTTCAATACTCACTATCCTATGTGTTTCTGCATTTTATGTTTTTTGTTTGCTTCTTTGTATTCTTTATTATGTTTCTAAATTCCCATGCCTCCACTCTGGAAGAAAGGTAATTTTGTCGAGGCTGGCCTCCAACATTAATTGATTACACAATTATTAAGGTTAGCAACTCTAAATATGCATGTGGACCTAACAAGTTGGAAAACTCAGGGACAAATGAACTTGATATTCATAGCTGAGACTGCCTGTCAGAAGAGATTCTTCTTCCTTAAAGAACATCATTCTCTAGTTCCATCTAAACCTGTACATGATTGTATGAAGCCCCCCTCACTGTCTTAAGGTGAATATTCCTGTGAAGGAATACAATGACCAGTATGGGATGGTAGTGCATGCACTTGGGAGGCAGAGGTAGGTGGATCTCTGGGTTCAAGGCCAGGTATACGAAAAAATCCTACAGGCCAGGCAGTTATAGAAAGATCAAATTGAACTATAAAGGATATGTTAAACAAACAGAAAGGGATGGAAAATACCCTCAGAAATAGATTGCATAATGTTTTATTAACCTTGAATTTTCTTAACACTAATGAGAAAGGAACAACAGCAGAAGAGAGACATTGGATAATAGAAAAAACTTCAGAATTAAATCAGCTGGTGTATTTCAAGAATGTGTTGACCCCAGAATGGAAACCAGGAGATGTGCTAAGTTGGGGAAGGGGTTTTGCTCTTGTTTCCACAGGAGAAGAAAAGCTATGGATACCATCAAAATTAATAAAGATTTGGTTTGAAAAAAGAAACCTCTTGAGAAAGAGAAATGATGGCTCATCCACAGAGGTGACAATTATACAGGTGGTATGGAAACCTGATAATGGTTGGGGCAGGGTTCTGCTCATGTCTTTGAAGGAAAATACTCATTTTCAAAAAGTCAAGAGACCCTGGACATCTAGATGCCTAAAGTGGATCACCAAGCAAAGGTAATTATGACTTAAGAGGACAGGTCCACTGCTGAGTAGAATAATAGTCATGAGTCACTTAAAAATCAAAGCTGAGTTTGGTGATGGATGACAGTTCTACCCTTCTATAAATCCAAGCAAGTTGTTAAAAAAATCCAGAATTTCTTTTTTTTCCATACATTGTTTGGTTTTATTTTTTCCATTCAAGAACATAATTAAAGAAATAAATTTTTTTTCCTTTCTTCCCCTTCTCCCGGTTCCCTCCCACTACCCCCTCACCCCTCCTTCCTCCCCCTTCTTCCTTGAAAGAGGGCATGGTGCCCTGCCCTGTTGGAAGTCCAAGGCCCACCCCCATCCCTCCTGGCCTAGGAAGGA
>PVIU01010217.1:0-30668 GCA_004026605.1 Ondatra zibethicus
CTTACTTACCTTCCAACTTCTCCATATGCCCCCAACAGCTTTTACCTCCAAATTTCATGAACATTTTTGTAGATCCACTGAGTCTATTTAGTGTGGAATTATATACGTGGGTAGGGGGTCATACCCTGGAGCCTGGGCAGCAACTAGGACCTGCAGCCCTAAGGTAAACTGAGACTCCCTCTCCTGGCAGCACTAATTGCCAAAGCTCCTCAGCTAGGAAAGGGATTTCATGAGTCCTTCCTGCCCATTCTGGGCTTTTGGGTAGTTTGCTCTTGTATAGAACTTGTCCATGCAGTTACAGATGCTATGAGCTCATGGGTTCCACAGCCCTGACATGTTTTTTGAGAATCCTCTGGCTCTTACAATCTTTCTTGCCCTTCTTCATCCATGGTTCACAAACTTTGGAGGCAGGAAGTGTAATATACTCAATACACCTTAAAAGTTAACTGAGTAAGTTTCAAACACATGGACAATCTGTACACAATCACTAACAGTTTAACACCACTTAGTAGTGGTTCCCAAGAATAACTGAGGGACAGGTGACACAGAAGCCCTTTTCTGAGCATGAGCATCAAGGTAACAACCTATAACATTAGAAGAAACAAAGCAGGTTAGAAAGCTCTTATCTCCTGAAAATAAAACCCTAGAACCAACATTTTCGTTCTACATGCATGCTGGTAACCATTCTTAGACAGTTAGAGCCAAATGCTTTATGATGTTGGAAAAGACTAGAAAGTGCTCTTGTCCACACCCACCTCTAAAGACATCTTTAGTTGCTGGGTAGTATAAAAATTACACACGCACACACACATATACACATGTACATACATGCATGCACACACTCACATAGCATTGACCCTAAAGAGAAAAAAATCTGGAGGATGAGGAGAAAAATCTGTGGCTGAAAGAGAAAATGTACTCATATTCAGAATCCAATGCTAATACAAAGCAGAGATTGGGGCAATAAAGAGGAGACAGACATCTTGGCTGTAAAAGCTTGTGGAATAGAATATAAACAAATATTATGTAAAGATGTGCTGCATTTGTTTATGCTACATTTGTTTAACTTTGTAAAGATGGGTTGCTGTTTTCTCTTGCCTGCCTAAGGCTCCTGATTGAACTAATAAAAAGCTGAATGATCAATAGCTAGGCAGAAGAGGGACAGGCTGGGATAGCAGGCAAGAATAAAAAGGAGTCATCCTGCCAGCCAGGGGCTAGACAGACAGACATGGAGGAAGCAGGAAAGCAGTATGGACAGTACACAGAGAAAGTAAATGAGTCTTAGGGCAGCACATAGATTAATACATGTAGGTTAACTTAAGTTATAGAAAAAGACTATAGAAAAAAGCTAGCTAGAAGCAAACCTAAGCTAAGGCCAAGCATACATAATTAATAATATGTCTCTATGTCTTTATTTGTGAGCTAGTTGGTGACCCAAAGAAAATGCCAACTACAGTAAACAAGACCAGTCCCCTTCAAAGACATGAGGCAGAGTGAGCTGTCATCCAAGAGTCATTAATGATGGCAAAGCAAACCCCTCAGGCTGAAGAATCAAGTATATTTTCATGTTACTAATAGCAGACAACTGAAAACTCAGATTTAAACAATGCCTTTGCAATAACACAAAAACAACTCATAAAAAATAAAAAGATATGAAACGGGTCACAGAGCTCCACTCTGAAAGTTAATTCTGTCAGACGATATTGAAGATACCGACTTTATGAGTGCAAAGTCACCCTGCACTCACAAGTTAGAAGACGCACACCGTCAACATGACATTATTCCACTGATTGATTATTCAGTTAACCAGAAAACTTTTCTGAAGAACTCAACAAGGTCAGAAACAAACCCAGTACATATATTATCTGCTAAGTTTCAACAGATGTATAAGTATTCGGTGGAGACAAGAATCATCTTTTCAACAAACTCTGCTACAAAAACTTAAAAGATTTTCAGAAGGATGGATTTCATAATTCTTAAATATTCAAAAATAATTCAAAATGGAGCACAGACCTTGCTATGGAGCTCTAACTGTGAAACATCCAGAATACCATACAGAGGGGAAATGCATATATGTCCTGGATACTCAAACATCTTAAAGCAAAGCATAAATCAAAAGAAAATTCTGATATATTTAATGTCATCAAAATTTGAAAATATTCTTATTGAAAAGGTATTCTTTGAAAGATGAGAAAACAGGCCACAAATAACATATCCACAAAAACACAGTAATAAACCAATTCAAAAAAATATTACAGGATTTGTAAAGATACTCCACTGCAGTGCCTATGTGAAGGCTGCATACATAGCTCAGTGGTAGAGCACTTGACTCACATTCCTAACATGCTGGGCTCAATTTCCAGTACTGCAAAGGAAAATCTCTAAAACAGTCACACACACACTCACACACACACTGAAAATGCATATATGCACACATACATACATAAAATACATACATACATATGACTTGAAAAATTAAACTTATTAAGATAAAACCGTATTAATAGTCATCAGGGGTATGAAGTTTATAAATCACAATTAAATCTCAGTGTCCATCAACTACAAATGCTAAAATTGAAAGAACTGCCATTACTAATTGCTGGTTGTCATGCAGAACTCACATACTTATGACAGTAATACAAACAGTATAACAACTTTAGAAAACACTTTGGCATCTTCATGCAATAAAATATTTGCTACTAGTTATCCAAGAGAATTGAAATATGCTCAGATAAAGAACTCTATCCATCTTCATAACTGTTGCATGACAAAACATTTTCTAGAGAGACATGACACACATCTACTTACCCCAGAACCTACAGCAGATCAAAGTACAGATACTGCTAAGGTCCAACTTGGTGAACCAATGTGTTTTATTAAGGTTATTTATAAGAGTATGGGTGAGAGGTTACTTAAAGGAGCAGAAATGACTCACAGACAGCTGCATTACCAAGAACCACTACAACACAGGTGACAGCTCAGAAAGCCAGGAAACCTGACACACACTGCACAGCCAGCAGGAAGCTCAACAGGCTGAAGAGTGTCTCGTCCAGGTGACTCAGTTGGTCTAAACCTCTTCCAGGCAGACTGGCTGATTTCTGCTTCTCCCAGACAGCTGATCTGGTCTCAGAGTCTTCTTCACAGCTTGGCTTCCTTCTGTCCGGATGGAACCCTCAGCATTTATTTGTTTGTTATTTTTTATTTATTTTTGCTGACTCAAACAGGAACAGGCCTGATGAACTAGTGAATCTGATCCATTTTAGAGACTTCCTGAAGCCATTTGAGTTCTTTATCTTCCAACAGGATGGAATCCTTCAATTCCTGGAGAAAACTGTTACACAACAATAATAGATTCATTTTCCATATCTTCTAGCTAAATGTCCATTAATTGGTGAATGAATAAACAAATTGTGATAAAATGATACAACAGAAGAATACCTATTAACCCATAAGAATACCCATTGTTCATATAATGAACAATGAGAAGTGTATTACCATGGATAAATCTCAACTAATACGATTTAATAAAAAGTCAAACTTGAAAGGCTGCATACTCCATGGTTCATTTTATATGTCACTAGAATAGAGAAGCAAAAGTGAAGTTCATAAGTATATCAGTGTTTGGCAGAATAAAGAGAGGAAACGATTATACATAAAAACACCTGAGTGAAATTTGTGTAAAAAATATGTTCTGTTTCTTGGTTAAAGCAACATTTATACAGCCATATACATCTGTCAAAGCTCACTATAGGATTTAGATATAGCACATAGTAAAGCTCTTGAGTAGCATGTGCAAGACCATGGGTGGGTTCAATCCTCACAATCAAAGACAAGGAAAGAGAACACTGATTGCTTTAAGAACATAGCTTTTCATGATTGGAACCAAATAGAAGACCCAGATACCACACACTTTCAAACACCTGAATTTTGACAAAGAAGCAAAACTATCAAATGAAAAAAAAAAGAAAGCATATTTAGAAAATGGTGCTGGCATAACTGGATATCAACCTATAGAAGAATGAAAATAGATACATATCTATCACCATGCACAAAACTCAAGTCCAAGTGGATCAAAGACCTCATCATAAAGCCAGCCACACTGAACCTTATAGAAGAGAAGGTGGGAAGTACACTTGAATGCATTGTCACAGGGAACCACTTCCTAAATATAACCCCAGCAGCACAGACACTGAGAAAAACAATTAATAAATGTGACCTCCTGAAACTGAAAAGCTTCTGTAAAACAAAGGAGACAGTCAACAAGACAAAACGGCAGCCTACAGAATGGGAAAAGATCTTCACTAACCCCACATCAGACAGAGGACTGATCTCCAAAATATACAAAGAACTCAAGAAATTGGTCACCAAAAGAACACATAATCCAATAAAAAAAACTGGAGTACAGACCCAAACAGAGAACTCTCAACAGAGGAATCTAAATTGGCTGAAAGACACTTAAGGAAATGTTCAACATCCTTAGTCATCAGAGAAATGCAAATCAAAACAACTCTGAGATTCCATCTTACACCTGTAAGAACAGCCAAGATCAAAAACACTGATGACAACTTATGCTGGAGAGGTTAGGTTGTGGGGAAAAGGGAACACTTCTGCATTGCTGGTGGGAATTCAAGCTGGTACAGCCCCTTTGGATGTTAGTGTGGTGATTTCTCAGAAAATTAGGAAACAACCTTCCTCAAGACCCAGTAATACCACTTTGGGATATATATCCAAAGAATGCTTAATCGTGCCACAAGGATATGTGCTCAACTATGTTCATAGAAGCTTTGTTTGTCACAGTCAGACATGGAAACAACCTAAATGCCCCTCGGCCGAAGAATGGATAAGAAAAATGTGGTACATTTACACAATGGAGTACTACACAGCAGAAAAAAAAACAATATCTTGAATTTTGCAGGCAAATGGATGGAGCTAGAAAACATCATTTTGAGTGAGGTAACCCAGACACAGAAAGACAATTATCACATGTACTCACTCATAGGTGGTTTTTAAACATTAAGCAAAGAAAACCAGCCTGCAAACCACAATCCCAGAGAACTCAGACAACAATGAGCTTACTAAGAGAGGCTTACATAGATCTAATCTATGTGGGATGTAGAAAAAGACAAGATCTCCTGAGTAAATTGGGAGCATGGGGACGTTGGGAGAGGGTTGAAGGGGAGGGGAGAGGCAGGGAGGGGAGCTGAGAAGTATGTAGAGCTCATTAAAAATCAATTTTAAAAAGTTGAAAAAAAAAGCATAGATCAGTGCTTAAGAGCACTTGCTACTCTTGCAGAGGACCAGTTAGGTTCATGAGCTACATGGTCGCTCACAACCATCCATAACTGCAGTTCCAGAAAACGGTATGCCCACATTTAACTTCCGTGGGCAACAGGAATGTGTATTATGAATATACATACACGCAGGCAAAATATTTACACACATAATATAAAATGAATAAATTTGACTACTTCGGATACCTCCTAAGTGAAAAAAGGGAAGGTAACTTTTAAGATCTTAAAGTTATGCCTCAAGAATACAGTTTACAAAAATGATAAATAGTAGAGTCTCTGTATAATGGAGTTTGCAATTTAGTGTGGAAGATAAATGAGCCAACTCTAAGGCATAGTGTTACATGCTGTGTTTCTCTGAAGACTTAATTCAGCATGGATTTGTGAAGCCATACTATGTGCCAACCATCATTTGGGACTGTAGCTTACAACAGAGGAAGAAACAAGTGTTTCTTATTTTATAAAGTTTATATTGAACTAAGAGTATACAGATCAATATCTAGATACTCAGCTCACAAAGAAGTAATAGATAATTAAGTAACTAATGCTATTTAAAATAAAAAAATACAGAGATAAGGAATATGGTAGAGTTAAGAATCTTCTCAGTTTTAAAGTAGGTGGTAAAGATGGGTTGCATTGAGAAAGTGACATGTGATTAAAATCTTAGAGAAAGTGAAGGGGAGACACATGTTAACCACGAGGAGCATATTCCGTATTGTAAGAGAGAGGCTAATGTGTTTTAAGAATGAACAGCAAACCTCTCTAGAAAAGAGTGTAAAAGGCAGGGAGAATAGGAATTGAGATTTAAAAAAAAAAAAAAAAGGACTTACCCTGGACTACGAGGGTTTTCCTTTTGATTTGCTTCAGTTTTAGTGAAGATACAAAGTCATAGACTGAAATAGAGGGTGGTCTGAGTGGTGCTGGGAGCTTTCAAAGAGAATACATACACTAGTCATTCATGAAGTTAAGAGAATAAGTAGCTGGAGGCATCCACTTTGATTATATGGATCCATTTGAAAGACATGGACATAGATTTAAGCTAAGACCAAACAACTTGCTCAGCTCCTATGGAGGAGAATATTCTATAGGGTCCTATACACAACTGTGGGTCTGACAAGACCCAAGGGTCAAAGCAAAGCCAACCTGGATGACACAATTCACAACATGAGCCTAAAAGAAGGGGGAAAATCATCATGAAAATAAATGCGCTAGAAGGGAGAAGAGGAGCACTGGAAAATGTCTCTAAAAATGCCCAAAGCTAAGAAACATTTGAGTTTAAGAAAATGAAGTATGTGGCTCTAACAGAATGTAGACTGTAAAGAATGGACTCGCAGCCAGTGCTTAAGGGAAGATGGACATGGGATCTAAAGTGCAGTTAGACTGTAGTAAGATGTGCTCTTTGCTACAGAGGGCAATTGATTATAGCTCAAGTAACTAATGGAAAGAACAGGTTTGAAAAAACTTACCAAAAAAAAAGGCTGAATGTAATTTTTTAAAAATTAAAAGAACCCTCAAAGGGGAGGCAAAAAATAGTAGACTTGGTTTGGCCCCAGGCTGTTAAGTCTTCTATGAACAATCAGCAAAAGACTTCAAGATGTAAAATCTCCAGGACCAGAGACAAAGCTCAATGGTAGAACATTTGCCTGCGTGTGCGACAACCTAGAGTCAATCTCTAGCACTAACCCCTATACAGAGAGAGAAACAGAAAAAAGAGATGCAGAGAGAGAGAGAGAGAGAGAGAGAGAGAGAGAGATTGACCCTACACATGGAGAGAGAGACACACAGAGAGAGACACAAAGATGCAGAGAAAGAGAGATGGACCCTGCACATACACACACACACACACACACACACACACACACACAGAGAGAGAGAGAGAGAGAGAGAGAGAGAGAGAGAGAGAGAGAGAGAGAGAGAGAGGGACAAAGAGTTCTCAAGAGCCCTTCCCACCTCTCCTTTTCAGGTTCTCCAAGAACCTAATCTGGCCCTGAGACAAGAGTGTCTTGTCTCCTCCTAGCATCTGGTAGAGCCACTGTTACAGAGTATCTTGTGATACTCAAAATCAGACTGGGAGTAGGGCTCACTCCTGGAACATAGCACTCTTTCTATTAGAAAATATCTGATATAGGCCTGTTCTTCCTTCAGGGATGAAGATCCCATTTCTCAGTTGCTCATTATTTGATGTCTCTTCTCTCTTTGTTACATAAAATATAGCTAGCATACCAAGTAATCATGTTAATACTAAAAATATTTTAGATGAGCAGGACTAAAAAAGCAGACTAATTCTATTTAAATCCACTTCAATTCTTCTTCATCTCTGTACCCATAAATCTTTATCACCTTTAACAGGATTATTATGTTAAGCATTGCCCTCTATGAATGAAGAAAACAAATAAGCAAAAAGGTAACACCCAAGTTAATGGTAACAATAACAGCAATTACAAGTCCACTTAATATTACATTTCAACAGCAGCCCACTTACAGAGGTCCTATATTTATTTAGTTTCTCTAATTTAATAAACTGAAACTGAAAGTGACATGCTTATTAGATCAAAGTCATACAATATAGATAATATAGAAATGTGCTCTAATCTATTTGATACTTTAATCACTTAAATACAAGAGTTTAAGTATCTGTGGTGGTTTGAATAAGAATGGCCCTTTAGGCTCATAGATTTGAATGCTTAGTCACCAGGGAGTATAACTCTTTGAAAGGGCTAGAAGGAATAGAAGGTGTGGCCTTATTGTAGTAAGTGTGTCACCTTAGGCTTTGCGATTCTAAAAGCCCATGCCAGACCTAGGCTTACTCTCTCTCTCCCTCTCTTCTCCCTGTCCTTCTCCCTCTCCCCCTTTCCCCTTCCCCCTCTCTGTCTCTCTGTCTCTCTGTCTCTCTGTCTCTCTCTCTCTCTCTCTCTCTCTCTCTGTCTCTCTCTCTCTCTCTCTCTCTGTTTATGGATCAGAATATAGCTTTCAGCTATGTTCCAGCACCTGCCCGCGTGCTGCCAAGATGGTAATGGATTAAACCTCTGAATCAATTAAATGCTTTCAATTAAACGCTTTCTTTTATAAGTTATGCCACGGTCATGGGGCCTCTTCACGGCAATAGAACAGTGACTGAAACACCACACCATGCAAGCCTGAGGAGAATGGAATCCCTAGTACCCACATAAAAGTGCACAGACACAGTACTGTAAGCATTTGTAATCCCAATATATCCCTACAAAGAAATGGGAGACAGAGCAAGAGAATCTCCAAAAGCAAGCATGTCATATGCAGTGGCAAAAAGACTGTTTCAAATAAGGGGGGGGATTAAGGACTTATACTCAGAAGTTGTCTATACTCTGACTTCTACATGTGAACCATGAAACAACCATGCACACATACACACACACACACACACACACACACCTTAAGAAATAAAGGTATGCTTTAAGGAATAGTATTCTTTTAAGTTGATTCTCCCGTTTTTCCATTAAACAGATAAACAGTAAGAAACTTAACACTATCCCTCCAAAGCTGAGTTCATCTGGAACCTATGTGGAAAGCATTGGGCTATCCACGTACATTGTACTAGTCTTTGCTATCCTAGAACCCAGAAGAGTGTCTGGATTATTTATATATTCCTTACATAAGCATCTACTGAATGAGTAAAGCTGAGGAAACTTGGAACTAAATTTGTAGATATCAGATTATTTTGAGGCAAGACTTCTTAGAATTTTCCAGTAACTTTAAGACTGTTTGGGAGACCAGGAAAGACATTAAAGAACTTCAGCAAATGTGGTTGATGGAAAATGTACCTTATCAAAATAATATTTATAAGCACAACATTCCAAACACATCAAAAGAGATAAGAAGGAATTAAAATGTGAGGTTGGTCCCAAAAAGGAAAGATGTGTTCATGTTCACTGCCCCATACTACATTTATGTTTTCATGTTACTTTGTTTTTATTCTTTCAGGGCGAGTAGCAGTAGTTGGAAAGATAATATACTTTTAAGGTATATTCTTGTGGGTGCCCATAAATGTGAGCCTATTCCACCTTGTCTGAAGGTCAGAGAGTTTGAGGTGACTCAAAGTTGTTGACAATAACTGTGGCTACACACTCTGACCTAGGGTGTGGTTACTTGGTGATTTGGATACTATGATGGCCCATAGAGGTAGATCCTCTCCACCATGACCAAAGGTCAGAGAATTCAAGCATACTTCTGCTCCTTCTTTTGAATTAGGAGGTTTGACCTAGGGAGTGGCTGTCTTCAGGATACTTGGTCTAGGGTGGGTTCACTGCCTAAACACCAGAATGCTTTTGTCATGAATTAATAGCTTGATGTCTCAAAGTATTGAAGCAAGTAAATGTTCTAGCTGTCCCTTGTATGATGTTAAAACAATCTTTTGCCTTCTCCCCCTTTTTGTATTGGAGTATAAAACTGTATAGAAAATTAAACATGTGTGGACTCAGGAACTCAGAACTTAGAACTCAGAACTCAGATTTCAGTATTAGCTGAGTTGCCCTCCCGATACTATCCTATGTCTCTGCGATTCTCTCTTAGCTCTGTTCCTCCTACGTAACTTTTCTAATCCTCAGGCCCCTACACTGGAAAGTATGAACCAATGCAGTTAGAAACCCCACAAAAGTCACCCCAAAAAGGTGGCTCCCAACACATGACAGCCCAACATGGTGGTCTAGAACATAATCTCATATAATCTATATTCTACTCTCCCAAATTTACATGTCATCTTGCATGATAAAAGAAATGCATGCAATAAAATGGAGGATCTTGTGCTACTAAGGCAGGTCTAACCTGTTCACAGGAGTCTGTAAAATCATATAATCTTTCTCAGTGGTATTTAGCCAAAAGAGACACTATATTGCTGACTTAAAGTAGAAGGGATTGACTAGGGTCCAAGGATAAAAGTGCATTTGTTTTCCCTTGTCAGAGTGGATATTGAATCTTTTGGGGGGTTCTTTTTTATTGATTTTTTGAGCTATACATTTTTCTCTGCTTCCCCCCACCTCTCCCCTCCCTTCTACCCTTTCCCATGGTCCCCATGCTCCCAATTTGCTCAGGAAGTCTTGTCTTTTTCTACTTCCCATGTAGATTAGATCCATGTATGTCTCTCTTAGGGTCCTCATCATTATCTAGGTTCTCTGGGATTGTGAATTATAGGCTGGTTTTCTTTGCTTTATGTCTAAAAGCCACTTATGAGGGAGTACATATGATGTTTGTCTTTCTGGGTCTGAGTTACCTCACTTAATATGTTTTCTAGATCCATCCATTTACCTGCAAATTTCAAGATTTATTTTTTCTGCTGTGTAGTACTCTATTGTATAAATATACCACATTTTCCTTATCCATTCTTCAATCGAGGGGCATTTAGGTTGTTTCCAGGTTCTGGCTATGACAAACAATGCTGCTATGAACACAGTTGAGCACATGTCCTTGTGGTAAGATTGAACATCCTTTGGGTATATACCCAAAAGTGGTATTGCTTGGTCTTGAGGAAAGTTGTTTCCTAATTTTCTGAGAAATTGCCATACTGATATCCAAACAAGCTGTACCAGTTTGCACTCCCACCAGCAATTCAGGAATGTTCCCTTTACCCCAAACCTCTCCAGCATAAGTTGTCATCAGTGTTTTTTATCTTGGCCATTCTTACTGGTGTAAGATGGGATCTCAGACTTGTTTTGATTTGCTCAACATCCTTAGCAATCAGAGAAATACAACTGCATTTTAAAGATAGGAAAATGCAGCCTGGAGAGATAGCTCAGTTAGTGTGTTGCTTGCCATGGAAGCATAAGAATCAGCCATCAATTCCCCAAGCAAGTGTGAAATGCCAGGCTTGCTTGTATGAGTTTATAACCACAGCACTGGACAGACAGAGCTGCACAGATTCATGCAGCTAAATGACCAGTCAATCTAGGCTGCCCAATAGGTGAGAGACCCACCTCAAAAAAAATGCTATGGACAATAGTCTGTACCCTGTCAATTGTAGTTTAATAAAATTCTGACTGGCCAGTAGCCATGCAGGAAGTAGAGGAAGGGCAATTAAAACAAGAGATTTCTGGTAAGAGGAAAAGAGTCAGTCTACAGTTGTCACCCAGATGCAGAGGACACAAGATGTGACTGCCTCGCCAAAAAAGGTACCAAGCCATGTGGCTAACACAGACAAGAATTATGGGCTAATATAAGAGTTAATAAGAAGCCTGAGCTAATGGGCCAATCCGTTTATAATTAATGTAGACCTCTGTGTGTTTCTTTGGGTCTGAATGACTACAGGACCAGGTGCGACAGAAACCTCGGTCAACAGGTGAATTGTGCCAGGGGACATCTGAGATTGACCTCTAGCATCCACATGCATGCGCATATTTCTACACTCACACTGGTACATACATGTACTTACACTTACAATCACAGAGACAAATGCATTCACCTGTTTTATCAGGTTGTATACTATTATCTCTTAATTCTCTTTGTCAATTGTAGAAAGATATTTCCAAGCCTAATACAAAAATATCTCTCATGTGTCATAGACAATCTAACCACCTTATTTATAGAAATTGAGTCATTGGATGTTTTGTTGCTCTTGTTAGCTAACCCGCTATTTGTGAATGACAACATCAGCAGTCCTATAGTTCTCAAAAAGGAAAATCATCTTCTGGGTGTCAATACTTTCACTGTTTTTATATTTAAGCTCTAACAGCATTAATCCAACAGCTGCTGTCTGTTGAATGTTCACCATGTTCCAGTCGCTGGACTGAGCACTGTAAATAATTTCAACATTTAGTCTTCATAACAAAGCCTAATTACTGCTATTTGACAAGTTACTAAATTGAAGTTTTTCCAAGCTCACACAGCTTAACAAAATATAAATCCACGTATGCTGGTAAGAGATCACACATGACTAACACTGACCAGTAGTGCCTCCTCCACTGTTCATTGCCGTCTGTCTGTCCTCATCTTCCTTTCTTTCAGTCTCTCACCCTGCAAAAGCACTTGTTTGTTACAAGCGGTTATCATTTCCTTTTTAACCAGATTTCTCACTGTTGCTTCTCATTTATCATCAAATTCTCAGAGTATGAAAGCGTACAGTTCTGCCGCTATGTTTTCATCTCTAGATTGGTCACTAATTCTCTAGTCTGCCTTATATGTTAGTTTTTATAATAACCACTTTGCAAACATTCAGCCTCATGTTGATCAAATGCTGTCCCATGTTTCTACAGAATGTGATTCTCCCGTCATCTTACCATCTACTTCTTTTGACACATGATATCATTTTCTGTGATTTCCTGTTACTCAAGTCAAAAACAGCCTCATTTATCTATTAGATATCTATTTTATTCTGCTAAGACAGTTGCCTTCCTGCCCTTCTCTCCCATTTCTGTCTCCTGTGTGCAGCCCAGTACAAACACTTAAAAGCTGATCACTCCTCTGAAGAAGCTTATTAACCAGTTCACTGGGTAGTATACATTATGTTCCAAACACCATTTGCAGAGCCTAAAGTGACCAGACATAAATTACCATGCAAAGTATTATGGTACATTAAGTGTTTGAGGAAGCACAGGATAGAAGATTCAATTATTAGGGTTATTCATTAAGCTAGATTTCTCAGAGGAGCTAGGTGTTGAAGAAGTTGGGGGAAAGGGATTTGCTCTGTTACCTGCTTAACTTGAAAAAGATGATAATTCATTTTTCCTTGTTCTCAAAGAGGACCAAAGAAAACAATTCAGCATGGTGCTGTAATAATCAATCTGTGTGTTTAATGACCCTTCAGCTATTTTAATTTAGTCATCCATGAAATTATGAATGTGTGCTTAAGTTCAAACATGTAGTCTTTATTGTCACTTCAAACCCGAGATACATCATGACCAATTAAATAATATTTGCTCATCTTTCATCTATTCATATGATAGATATTTTTAAATCCACTGAATATCATTTGCATGAGTGACTTATTAATGTGCTCAAAGTCACTCAATATTTCTACATGCATCTGCCCCATAGCACAGTACCAGAATCATTCAGATGCAGACAGAGTGCCTCGATGTGCCAACTCATTAGATTAGCACTTCAAACATTTGATCCCAAGAATGGTGGCACATGTCTACAATCCCAGCATTGGGAGGCTGAGGCAGGAGGATTGCAATGGAAACAAATCTAAGGCAACAGAGTGAGACCTTATTTACAACAAATGAATAAAATGATCTCCTTTTATTATTCCTTTCAGTGTCCTTTTCTCCATACATGCATGCATGTACACAGAATAGTATGTACAGGGAATATCTGAAACATGGTTTTGGGAAACAATAAAAAATGTATATGAGTTAACCTGACACAAAGATGGTATTCGCTAAACATTAATCCTGCCTCCTTCCTCTCCTCTTCATCACAAATTTGGTGACTAACAATTTTATCCACAGATTTTAATGATTTTGTTCACATATTTTGAAAAAATGAAATAGAGTGAATGCAGTATCTGCATTGAAAGGGAATTTTTAAATGAGGTTATTTTCAATTTTCCGGCATTATAAATGTGCAACAATACGCCTTGAGCCTCTTTAGGACATTGTGTTTTATATTCTCAAGAAAACTTAATACACATATCTTCTGCTGTGCTCATTGTGTGCCACCACTATTAGAGTTATGATAGAAATAATTATGAAGCTATTGCTCATCTATCACCATGATGGCTCTGTGTACTTTCTTACTGTTTTCTCTCTCCATTGTGTTTTCTTTAAAGAAATAATACATAGTTAAATTTAAGTCAGAAATATCTAAGGAAAGTATGCATATGTTCATTGAACATTTAAATTTAAAAATATTACATGTTATGGAAGTCAAAACATGAGAAAATTTTTAAAGACAAAATGAAACCCAGTTAAAATAAGAGTTTCCTTATAAAGAGGAATGGGAATCAGTAGTCACCTTGAGCTGGAAAATTGACCATGGTTAATGTAATGATAAAATGTAGTGGTTCTTAGGAAACAAAAAAAAAATGTGTTTGGGGATATTTTCCTCTGAAAGTGGCTATATATGGATACAGCACAGAAACAAAGATGTCCATTTTCTAGAAGAAACAAGACATTGTTTTGTGGGAGATCAATATTGCTTGAAGAGCAGAAGAAACATGTAACTTATAAAACCAAATCCATTTGGGATTCATTCCAAAGCCAGGGAAATGGCAAATGCTCAGAAAACTCTGTACTGGCTATATTTCATGTCTCTCTGTAAATTGGGGTGGGACCTACAAAGCAGAGAAAAATGAATGTAGCTCTAGATAGGAAAAAAACTCTAAAAATCATGACGGTCTTATTACTTTTATTTTCAAAGAGCAGGAGTCATGAGCTAGAATATTTTCCCAACCCGTTTTATCTCGGTGTTTCAGTCCTTAATAGGTCTCCCTCAGCAAATCCTAAATTTTTTAAAGTTTACATTGCCTTGCATTTAAGATACTTTAGCAAAGGCTATAATGAGAATTTTAAATCTGAGCAAAATCTCTTGAAGTTCTAAATGAGGCTATCAAAGAGAACATTCACCAGATGGAAACAGTGACTGATCTAAAGCCTAGAGTCTTACTGTTAATCTTTTGTTTCCCAGCAAAGAGAAATTTTATAGGATCTTCTTCTTTCTTAAAGACATAAATTTAAAAATGTATAGTTAAAATACAGACACTATATCTCATGTATATTTACAGAGCAGACACTAGTGCATTTCTAGTCAGATCTCAGGAGAGCACAGGGCACTGGAAAAGAAAATGGACTGTCTTTAGTTGGGTTTTCTCTATTGCTATCACCAAATACCAGAAGCAGAGTAATTTGTTTTTTAAAACCAAGATTTTGTTTGACTCTTGGTTCTGGGGGCTGAGTAGTCAGGAGCCTGGCATAGCCCTACTGGAAGGTATCACAGCAGAGCAGACCACACAACACAGGACAGGGCAAATGTGCTAAATGCAGTTTCCGACTCTTTCCAGGGGGCCACGAATGCCATCAAGGGGGCCACATCCTTGTGAATTTCATCTGACCTAACCGCTTCCCAAAAGACCCATCTCTAAATACCACTGACACATAAATTTTGGGACTATGAGGCCAAGAAAATAGTTCAGCAGAAAAGAACACTGGCTGCTCTTTCAGAGAACTTAGGTCCAGTTCCCAGCACCTACATGGCAGCTCACAACCGTCTGTAACTCCTGTTCCAGGATCTTGGACTGTCACACAGACATATGTGTAGGCAAAATACCAATGCACATAAAATGAAAATAAATAAATACAGTCAATTTGGGACAGTGACCTATGTCTCAGCCTGTGATGATTCTAGACCTTGTTGGATGTTTTAAAACACAGATAAATTGTATGACCTCCCTCCTACCTAGCTCTTTTCACTCCTTTTATTTGTATACTAGTGGACCAGAAGATGCTGAAAGTTGAGAGGAGAGTAGAGGCATAACTAGTAAAAGCCTGATATTTGATTTGCGTTATGACAATTGGGATTTTTATGTGAATGATAAGTTCAACCACTTCCATGTTGAGTTTGGGGATTATTAGTAGTAGCCTAAATGTTTTTCATCACACCTCACTGAAGCTCTTGCATGAACAGTGAGCCCAATGAAAAGGAGTCTGTGAGATACAAGCTCTTCATGGTGATACAATTTAATAAGTAAAATATCTGTTTATTATGAGCTTAAAGTTTCTTAATGGTCCTAGTGAAAACACTACAAATACCACTGTTGCTCCTGGTTGCACAGTTTAAGCACAGCAAATACTGCTCATGAGGCCATGAAACTGGGCATTTGTTAGCTGCATGTAGATGATGCTGAACATTATACAGTCGGACTTAATTTTTAAATCGGTAGACTTTAAATAGATTATCTTTCAAAATGTAGTTAATCTTTGTCCAGTCAGTTGCAAGCCCTTAACATCAGTTACAGAATCACCATAGAGATGAAATAACTCTTTCAGCAGATGCCTTGTTCTACAAGCAAACACTTGTTCCCAGTCTCTGGCTTAAAGGTTAACCCTTTAGGGTTGCCAGCTTCTGTGACCACGTGAATCTCAGCCTGGCCCAAATATTGTTTGCCCACATGTATATGTATGCATCTTATGAGCTCTATTTCTCTAGTAAGCCTGCGTCCTGATAAGTATACTTTAATACAGAGATGGAAGCCACAGAAAAATCCAATATGAAAAACCATAACTACTGCAGATCAGCAGTGTAAGGAAAGCAGGCTCCCAATTTAAGACGTTGTGGAAATGTTTGTCAATGGCTTTCATTAGTCTTGATATTGTTTTTTTTGTATCAAATATCTCAATTTCTCAGTTATAACTAGAAACAGTAACATTTAAAAACACCGCCCCAGAAGGGCAAATAAAAACTGTATGTGTATAAACTGAGAGCAGCTAATCTCCAAATGACTTATTGAACCACTTTTTACAATGGGCCTTTTTGGAAGGAGAAATGTGAAACTCACAGGAGCATCATTGTCCATAGGAAATCATGTTTCCCCAAAATAGCAGCTTCCATGCACCACCTATCTCACATGACTTTGATACATCCTCTGGGGGAACACTATATCTCTTCCTCTTGAAGCTGCATAGACCTCCACTTCATTTAACACGCTATGTCAAAAGTGATTAAATGTGACTTAAGACAAAGCCATAATAGTGACATGATTTTGTACCTTACTTTATCAAACTCTTTGCTCTGTGGGGTGTCCAGTGCTATGTATGCAGACAAACAAGTCCAAACAGTACATATGGAAAGAACTCTGTGAATGTTTTTCTCTGTTTTCTTAGCATTTATGTCTATGACTGTATTTGGAGACAAGGCCATTAGATTTAAAAAAATGTTTCCTGTCTAATAGGAAGAGTGTCTATGTAAGAAGATGAAGAGGTCGTAGAATTCTTACTCCTTCCACATATGCATGCAGGGAAGGCCCTGTAAAGACAGAAATAATAATAATAATTAATAATAATAATTGTGTGTGTGTGTGTGTGTGTGTGTGTGTGTGTGAAGAGGCTATCCTAAAAGCCAATCCCACCAGCACCTGGATTTTGGAATTCTTGTTATGAAAGTCTTAAAAGACTATTAGTAAGTCTTTGAGCCAGAACCATACCTCTAGCCTCACACCAAATTTCTCATACACAAAAGCTATGGAAAGTAATAAGATTATTCCTCTCTGTGAGTCACTAAGTTTTGGTTTGATTTGTTTCCCAACAATAGCTAATAGGACACTGCCCTTGAGAGCATAAAAACAGGTTTGATTTGGTTTGTTTTGCTTTGGTTTTTTGAGACAGGGTCTCTCTGTAAAGCCCTGACTGTCCCAGAACTTGATTTATAGACCAGGTTAGCCTAGAACTCAGAGAACCTCCTGCCTGTGCCTCCTGAGTGCTGGGATTAAAGATGTGTGCCATAATTATTGCACATTAAACTGTTTTGCTAGCCATGTTTAAAATTAAACAAGCAATGGGGTAAAAAATGGCAGTACAAAGGTTTTTGAACAAGAGATTATCTAATGCAAAATAGTTTACCACAGTAAGCAGGCAAGGATGGCTGAAACTCACTGCATTCAAAGTTTGAGAAAGCAAAGATCACTGAAGACTCACTTTGTGGGTTTGTAGAGACTGAACTGTGTCCTCCCAAAATTCATATCAAAGTCCTAATCCCCACACTGCTATAAGCGAGATAGACTTTAAAGTAACAAATCTAGTGAAATGTAAAGCCTAGTCCAATGGAAACAGTGTCTATAAATTTATTTTTAAAGGGGTGATAAAAAGACAGCTCATCTGGGAAAGTACTTACCTTACAAGCAAGAACACCTGAGCTCACTCCCCAGCACCCACAATTAAAGTGTTATATGTCCTCTACATCACTGAAATTATAAACAAACTACCACCACAGCAAAGACTTTAAATGTTGCTCAGTGGATTCCTGGGATTTTCTAGGAAGCCAGGATGTACAAGTTTCTGAGTTTCAGGTTAGTGAGAAACCTTGTCACAAAACAAGATGGGCAGTAATTAAGGAATGACTCTATCGAACAAGCGAGTCTTCTCACAGTCTTTCAAACAAATCCAGTGATTATTCCAATTCCCCAGACTCATTTCCAGCACTGTAGCATACTACCCTCTGGGGTCTCTCTTCTCCATTCAGCTTTCCTCTCTCACTTCATCCCTCTGTCTCAGCCACCAATACTGAGAAACACTCCTACCTAGAAACCTGCTGGCTGTGCTGGCCAGGGAGTCAGGAATGCAATTTTCCCTCTCCCTCCTGTCTCCATTTCCAATTCTAAAATTGCAGCCACCACTGCTTTGCAGTAGGCTACCCACTGAGGCCTCTTCTTCCTCCATCCCCAGGGGATTTCTCCAGATCTTCTCCTTCCACATTCCTCCTTTGGCCTATTTATTTCAGCCTCCAATGCCAGAGGCACTCATTACCTGGAAACACACTCGGATTCCTATTCTCCATCTTAAATCCCTCAGTCTCATCCCCAGTCCTGTAGCAGACCACATGCAGGGACCTGTCTTTCCACTGTGCCTCCATTCCCGGGAAACTCTGCAGATTCTGATGGAAAACCATTTTCCACCCTTCTGTGAACACTCTCAGGCATCCTCCCATTCTAGACTATCCCATTCCTTTGTGTTAACTCCCAATACCAAGAAAATTGTTCTACCAGGATCTCCCAAAGGTCATACCTTACAGGGACTCAGAAGTATGGCAACTCACAGTCACGACATCTTACAAAGATTCAGCGAAGGCAAGAGTTCAAGGAAGTGAACAGACACCCAACAAAGGAAAGACCAGATATCAACAATTATGGGTTATAATCATCTCAAACTGAAATGCCTAGACACCAGCTTTAAAACACAATCAATAACAGCCAAGACAATATGTCTATAACAGAAGCCATCAAGTATATTGCAGTAGCCAATGAGAAATGCAATATAACTGAAACACAAGACAATGACTTCAAAATAGCTATTATGAATATGTTCAAGGACCTTTAAAGGGACATGAGTAAATCCATTAATGAAAACACAAATAGTGCAATGAAATGAAGAAAAAAGTTGAAGACATGAAAGCAAAAGACAAATCATCAAAAAAAAATAAAATAAAAAACCCTAACTGAGGTGAAACTGGAAGTTTGAGCCTGCCCAGCTGGATGGTCCGGGAATGGAGTACAGGGCCCCTTCAGCTCCTGCTCCAGGCACTTCTTTGTTGAACATGACCCTGCCTCCCCCAAGCCTGCCCTATTGTCTGCAAGGTCCTTGGCCCAGGAAGAGTTCCTGCTCCTGTACTGAGGAGAACCATCCAGGGGGTAAGAGTGTGCCCACCCAGCTGGACAGTCCCAGGAATGGAGTACAGGCCCCCTCCATTTCCCTAAATGTTTCTGGCCATTCAGCAGGGTGTCTCCCCGGCTTCTGTCTTTCTCTAATTACCCCATCCCATCCCATCTCACCCCCAAGCACTCCTTTCCATCTGAGGAGTCCTTAGATCCACCAGCAGAGCCAGCTCCAGTACTGAGGGGTCCGAAGAGAGAGGAGACCAAGAAAATCCCCCCAAGTACACAGTCAGTCACAGCAAAGATTGGACCAAGACACCAAGACACTCCTGGCTGCAATTGAAGGAAAAGATGAGCAGGCATCAATGCAAGAATTCCTCCAACAACCTGAAAAGCAACATGACAACAACAGAATCTAGTGAATACGCAACAGGAAGACTTGAACACCCTATTCCAGAAGAAGTAGAAGAAATCAACTTTAAATGTAACATTATGAAAATAATAGAGGCCCTTAAACAGGTTGTGAAAAACTCCTTTAAAGAAATGGATGAGAAGACAAACAAAAAGTTAGAAGAAATGAATAAATCTCTCAAAGATACCGAAGAAAACCAAGAAAAAGCAATCAAACAGGTAATGGAAACAGTTCAAGACATAAAAACTGAAATGGAGGCAATGAAGAAAACACAAACGGAGGGATGGCTGGATATGGAAAATCTGGGTAAACGAACAGGAACTACAGAGACAAGTATAACCAACAGAATACAAGAGATAGAAAAAAAGAATCTCAGAAGCTGAAGGCACTATAGAGGAAATAAACTCATTGATTAAAGAAAACAACAAATCCAACAAATTCTTAACACAAAACATCCAGGAAATCTGGGACACCATGAAAAGACCAAACATAAGAATAATAAGAGTAGAAGAAGGAGAAGAATTACAGCTCAAAGGCCCAGAAAATATTCAACAAAATTATAGAAGAAAACTTTCCCAAACTAAAGATGGATATGCCTATGAAGGTACAAGAAGCATACAGAACACCAAATAGAATGGATAAAAAAAAAATCCCCTCACCATATAATAATCAAAACACAAAACATACAGAATAAAGAAAGAATATTAAGAGCTACAAAGGAAAAAGGTCAAGTAACATATAAAGGTAAACCTATCAGAATTAGACCTGACTTCTCTATAGAAACCATGAAAGCCAGAAGGTCTTGGATAGATGTGCTGAAGACACTAAGAGACCATGGATGCAAGCCCAGACTACTATACCCAGCAAAGTTTGCATTCACCATAGATGGAGAAAACAAGATATCCCAGGACAAAAACAGATTTAGACAATACATAACCACAAACCCAGCCTTACAGAAAGTACTAGAAGGAAAACCACAACCCAAGGAAGCCAACAACACCCATAACAACACAGACATCAGACAACCCTCTACCAGCACAACTCAAAGAACGGAAACACACAAGTACTACCACCAAAAAAATAACCGGAGTAAACAACCACTGATCATTAATATCACTTAATATCAATGGACTCAATTCACTGATAAAAAGGCACAGGTTAAGAGAATGGATACAAAAACAGGATCCAACATTCTGCTGTTTACAAGAAACACACCTCAATCTCAAAGACAGACACTACCTCAGAGTAAAGGGTTGGGAGAAGGTTTTCCAATCAAATGGACCTAAGAAACAATCAGGTATGGCTATACTAATATCTAATAAAATTGATTTCAAACTAAAATCAATCAGAAGAGATGGAGAAGGACACTTTATACTGATAACAGGAACAATTGATCAGGTTGAAGCCTCAATCCTGAATATCTATGTCCCTAATATAAAAGCACCCACATATGTAAAAGAAACATTACTAGAACTCAAAGCACACATCAAACCCCACACACTAAAAGTAGGTGATTTCAACACTCCTCTCTCACCAATGGACAGGTCAACCACACAGAAACTTAACAGAGAAATAAGAGAACTAACGGATGTAATGAATCAAATGGACTTAACAGACATATATAGAACATTCCACCCAAACAGAAAAGAATATACCTTCTTCTCAGCATCTCGTGGAACCTTCTCGAAAATTGATCACATAATAGGTAACAAAGCAAACATACACAGATACAAAAAAAAATGTAGTAACCACCTGTGTGCTATCAGATCACCATGGAATAAAGTTAGAATTCAACAACAATTCTACCCCCAGAAAGCCTACAAACTCAAGGAAACTGAAAAGTCAACTACTGAACCACCCCTGGGTCAAGGAAAAAATAAAGAAAGAAGTTAAAGTCTTCCTTCAATTCAATGAAAACAAAGACACAACATATTCAAACCTATGAGATACTATAAAAGCAATGCTAAGAGGGAAGTTCATAGCACTAAGTGCCCACATAAAGAAAACGGGGAAAGCTCACATTAGAGACTTAACAGCACACCAAAAAGCTCTAGAAAAAAAGAAGCAGACTCACCCAGGAGGAGTAGAAGACAGGAAATAATCAAACTGAGAGCTGAAATAAACAAAATAGAAACACAGAAAAAAATCCAAAGAATCAATGAAACAAAGAGCTGGTTCTTTGAGAAAAACAACAGGATTAACAAACCCCTATCCGAACTAATAAAAAGGCAGAGAGAAAACATGCAAATTAACAAGATCAGAAATGAAAAGAGGGACATAACCACAGACACTGAGGAAATTCAGAGAATCATTAGGTCTTACTACAAAAGCCTGTATGCCACAAAATTCGAAAATGTAAAAGAAATGGACACTTTTTAGATAAGTACCATATACCATAATTAAATCAAGACCAGGTGAACAATTTAAATAGACCTATAAGTCACGAGGAAATAGAAGCTGTCATCAAAAACCTCCCAACCAAAAAAAGCCCAGGACCAGATGGTTTTAATGCATAATTCTACCAGAACTTCCAAGAAGTGCTAATACCTATACTCCTTAATGTGTTTCACATAATAGAAACAGAAGAGTCATTGCCAAACTCTTTTTATTCAGCTACAATTAGCCTGATACCAAAACTACACAAAGACTCAACCAAGAAAGAGAATTACAGACCAGTCTCACTCATGAACATCGACGCAAAAATTCTCAATAAACTACTGACAAACCGGATCCAAGAACACATAAAAAAATATCCATTATGATCAGTGTGACTATGGGACAAGGCAAGTTCAGGCACCCTCTCCTCTGCTGCCGAAGGACCTAGCAGGGGACAGGAACAATTGATCAGGTTGAAGCCTCAATCCTGAATATCTATGCCCCTGTGGATACCTGGGATCCCCTCTAGAGCTATGTCTCTTGCCAACCCAAAAATGGCTCCCTTAGTGTAGATATCTTCTTCCCTGCTCCAATATCTACCCTACCCTGGAACGTGCAACTCACCACAGCTAGGATTGTGACAGAAGTCACCCCAAAAAGGTGGCTCCCAACATTTTTCTGTTTCTGATATAAAACACTAACCAAAAAAAGAAGCAACTTTGTAAATAAAGGGTTTATTTCACTTACAAGTTATAGGTCATCACTGAAGGAAGACAGGGCAGAAAGTCAAACCATGAACCAGGAGGCAAAATAGAAGCAGAAGCCATGAAGAAATGCTCCTTATTGACTAGCTCAGCTACTTTTGTTATGTATTCTACACCCACCTACCCAGGAGCTACAGTACCAAAGTGGGCTGGATCTTCCCACAGCAATTAGAAAAAAAACACCATTAAATGTTCATAGCCAGTCTTGTGGGGCTATTCCTCAATTGATATTCTCTCTTCCTACGTATGTCTAGGTTTGAGTCAAAGTGTTGAAAAACTAGCCAAGGCAGCATCTAAGCCGACTAATAGAAATGTCTTTATACTTAATACGGACCTTGATTAGATTTGGCAGCAAACTTTTGATGGATGGATCAAAAGAATATATATATTCTTTTAAGCAATAGTATAGTCTATGAGCAACCAACCCTTAGAAACTATATTCACTAATAACAACATGGTCTGCATCTGAGCCATTGAAATTGCTATAGAAAGAAATACGGAAAAGAAAAAGAAGTAAAAAATTGAAAATTTTCAGTAATCTAGAACTTCATATCACAGCAGAGTATCTCAGATAGTTCAGGCCTAAGGATGTAGTTTAGTTCTGAATGTACTTGCTTGGTTCAATACCAGTACTGCACAAACTGAGTCTGGTGGCCCATATTTGTAATTTCAGCACAGGGAAGAGAGAGGGATCTTCAGGGATCTTTTTAGATCTAAAGCTCAAGTTTATCCTTGGCTACATTCAAGGCTAGCTTTTGTTACATGAGACCAAAGAAATAAAGAAAGAGAGACAGAGAAAGGGAGAAACAATGAAAGAGAAGAAAGGGGAGCCAGAGAGGGAAGGATAGAAGAGAAGGAGGAAGGGAGACTATCTTAGGAAACCTTGAGGAAAGGCACATTCCAAAGAGTCAAAGTGACACAGGTCAGAAACACAATGTGCTCTGTCCAAATAGAGAATGCTCTATGGAAAGTTGTTGACTAGGATCAGCAGCGTACACCCAAGGTTGCCTTGACTCACTACTGTGCTTTCAGCTTCTCATTCTTAAAACTTTGCCCTGCACATCGTGTTCTGTAACTAAATAGTACTTGACAGAGCAGTTTCCTGAGATCAGGCTGTGGTACATGACCTCCAGCTTGCTCCCACCTTGCTTTCCAAACTCCAACAGCTTTCTCTGTTGGCTTCAGAGGTTTCCATGGGCTTCCTTGCCCTCACTATTAATTCCCTAAATGTTAATCCACATCGAATGTTGGGTACTTTCGATGTAAAGAATGTCAAGAAGAGCACCCACTCAGGTCTTTTCAATAAAGGAGTCTAAAACTTTTTAAAGGCCAACCACGTGCAAAATAACCATTTAGAAAAGAAAGGCTATTAGCTGTGGACTTACGAATTCAAAGGGGAGTAGAAAATAGGAAATAAAAAAAGCAGAGACAGAAAGGCAAGTCCAAGGTTCCACTGCGCAGCATTTTTCTTTGTCTTTGTGACTGTAAGACTCATTTATAGGAGATTAAGTCTGTAATGAGCTTTCTATAGACCCAAATTTCACCTAGCCTTTTGACTATAATCCATGTCAAGGTGAGAAGACTGGCTAGTCCAACTTTTATAACTCTTGTCACTACTCCTTTGATTCTGTAATTCTAGAGCATATTGGGTAGATTGGATAATATAGGGCACGTAGGGAGGAAATTGAATGGAAACATCAGCTTCCTGCAGCCTGAATGCTACTGTGCAGTGTTTGCTACTGAAACTTTCGTGGAAACCAAAGAGCAATTTTGCCCCCCTAAAAGGAGTTATTGTTTATTGAAATAAGACTAGGTATCTCAATTTTCTTTTTATGAAGAACATATTTCCTACCATATGTCTAACTGGATCTCAAAAGCGGTAAAGACTGTGGAGCATGGATGAGACACAGAATATCATACATGTTTCTTAATGTGAATCACTTTCAAATGCATGACCGGAGTAGAGTTCTGCATTGAGAATAAACTAGTATGTGGCTGTGTCTTGACTATAAGTCACACAATAGTTCTGTGGTACAGACAAACCCTGAGAGGAAACAGTACTGAGCTATGTATGATAAGCTATGAGAACATTGCTGTCTAGCTAGAAGGGAAAACTTCTGGGTTTTCTGTTAAGAGAGGTGACATCTATCTTATTTTGCCCTCTCAGATTGTTCGCAGACAGGAGAGGGCAGAGTCAACCTTCCTGTGACTCATCTTCAAAACCAACGCCATACAACTAGACAACTCAGGACATAAACATTTACAGATATGCCTGAATGGGAATATAAAACAAAAATGTACACTCAAAGGGCCTTTCCTTCACAATCATGTCCAATGAGTATTAAACGATTATAAAATTTCACAGGGTGCAGACTGATGCTATAATTGCTTGGCAAGTTACATGTCATATGATTTAATTCAGACTTAGTATTTTATGACTCACACAGAGTATCTAGGAATAGTATAGCCTGAGAGAAGGCAGATTCTGTAAAGTGTTGGGATGTGCCTCCTATGTGAAGATGCTTCTCATTTATAACTAGTTTTGCCCTTAAAAGCTTTAGGGAATCTGAATCTTTGCTCACATATCTAATGTGGCAGGTTTCAGGTTCTGGAAGGATGTAGTCTCTGGATTCTCAGCTTTTTGTCTGTTCAGTCTCTGTCCCTAAACACCAATGAGCTGATGTGACAGTGGCTCCTTTACAAATTAACCGCCACAGGCAGTCTGGCTTTACCTGGACTTTCACGACACTCAGCTTGAGAATAGTTTGGTTGTGTCCTACATGGCAACATCACTCACTCATACCACAGGCTCACTTCCTACCTCCTATTTCCTGCCAATATGTGAAAAAAGAGACCTAGTCTTTACCAAAATGATTGCTTCTTGGTGAGATATGAATAATTTACTTTATAATAATCGTCATCCATCAGACTGCATTTTCTCCCAATAAGTGATTTTGCTGTTTTGCTAAACTTAATCTAAATTTTTCATTAGTTGGATGAGTGCATTCTGGCACCTGTTTATAATGTCAACTAATATTTTTTCATGAAATGAAACCTTGGGAGATGAAAACAGGACAGCAGTGTTTAAGGGGATATATTTACCTTTCAAAATGGAGGCTCTGTGTGCCTGAATTTTACAAAGGTCTCCAGAGGTTTCATGGGGACATATGGCTTTCCCATGTCTCACTCAAATGATCACAAGCTTGACACAGTGTGTCACCCTCACATATCTTAAATAAATTGTGACTAATTAATGTGGGATTCCCCTCTGTATGCTGTGAATACCATTGGATAATGAATAAAGAAACTGTTTTGAGCTTATAGCAGAGCAGAGCAAAACAGAGCTAGGCAGGAAAAACTAAACTGAATGCTGGGAGAAAGAAGGCAGAGTCAAGAGAAGCCATGTAGCCCCACAGGAGACAGACACCAGAATATTACCCGGTAAGCCACAACCTCATGGCATTACACAGATTGATAGAAATGGGTTAAATTAAGATACAAGAGTTAGCTAATAAGAATCTAAAGCTAATGGGCCAAGCAGTGATTTAATTAATATAGTTTCTGTGTGATTATTTCGAGAGTCTGGGAAGCTGGGAAACAACAGCGGCCTCCTACTACAACTAATGCTTTGAAAGACAGGACTCACACAAGTGGAGGGCTCTGCATTCAAATTTATCAAGGAGTACCATGGAAGGTGTATACACTAAAATCTCACATTCAACACTCAAGCCTCAGAATTTGAAAAGCAAGCAAACATGTTTATTGGAGAATAGTGAGGACACAAATATTTTATTCACAAGTGATTATTATTGAGGAATCAGAAAAGTTATTAAAAATGCACAATCTATAGCAGGCAATGCAAAACAATCCCCTTATAGAATAACATCTGCAACTTATACATTTCCGAGAAGTCTGAGTAGTGTAAAGCTATGTAACAATTTGCAGTTCCAAACTCTCTCCAAATGATCATGTTTAATATGCATTTAAACAGTCTGAAATCCAGAATCTTGTATTACATTTCAAAATCATTCAACCTAAAATACTTCTTAACTTTCAGAAGCTTGGTAGATGCTTCTGAAGGCAGAAGTAGACAGGTTCAATATTGATTGTGCATAACTGAAAATGAAATTATATTTTTTATGTATGATCACTGTTTTGGCTTTTTACTAGAAATTCATCTGATATAACTCAAGCAGTCATACCACAGTTGGGATTTTCTAAAATGTAAAGTTATGAAGAGTTTACATACTAGTCAAATTTGTTTATCAATGCCTAACAATGCATTTGTCATATGTAAGACACTCAGCTAACGGCTATATGAATAATTGGAAAATTGTAAATTAATAGATATATGCAATTTGTTCAACTTAGATACAAGATTGAGCACTGTCATAAGAATAAGGTTATGCCAATATAATTCAAAATGCATCAAATTTACTTCAAAAGTATGTGAACTTCAATATGAGCAAAAATAACATGAGCCATAATTTTAATCAAAACTGTTTCAGCAAAAATGGAATTTTGACTAATTTTATAACTCAAACTGTTTACATTTTCTTACTTGCTCTTCATTCCTAGCATGTGAAAATTAGAATTTTTATTATTCTATGGAATTAAAAAATAGTTTGAATAAAAAAGGGCACTAAGAACACCTTTCATATCTGTTAAAGTATGATTATATATCATACACTGGCTTTAGTGACTAAGAGTTCATATATTCTTCCAAAGGACCTGAGTTCAGCTCCCAGCACCCATGTCACATGGCTCACAACCACCTATAACTCTAGCTCCAGACACTCCTGTGCCCTCTCTGGTGTCTGGACATACCTGTATACATGTGTACAAACCCACATACATACTCATAGTTGAAACTAAATTAAAGCTCTTTTAAATGTTATAGCTTTTTCAGAATCCTGCTGTCCTTCATCTACTATCATTGGGTAGTTTTCATATTCTTTAATTTCATATAGAATCACAAAATAAATATATCTTTGTGCCTGCTAACCTATGACCAAGTAGCTTTGTCCATGTTGTTGCATATAGAAGGATTCATCTTTTTAATTGGCATACATTCCATTAAGCACACCATTGTCTCTCTATCCTTTTACCTATTGAACAGCATCTGATTACTCGCAGTTCTATGCTATTATGAATGGACTGCTATGAATATTTCTACATATATTTTTGTAGACATACCCACTAATTTGCTTGTGCATAACCTAGAGTGAAATTTCTTGGCTACACATACATTTAGAAGAAAATGCTGAGCAATTTTCCAAAGTACTTTTACAATTTTAGATTCATATCAGTGATGTATAATCTACCTGTTCACATGCTTATCAACATTTCATTTGCCAATCTTTTGTTCTAGCCAGTGGTGGGAATGACTCCTGTGAAACCAGGCACATTACAGAAGTCAGGCCTCCATCTTGCTTTGTGGCTCTGTAACCATCATTTTGCTTGCTTAACAAAATGCTAATAGTTTGTCTCTCTTGTTCTTTCCTTTTGTCTTTTCTTGTCTTTGCAATTTTTATTATAAAAAATTTCAAATATACAGAAAAGTATAGTTGAAAATAAGAAATATCTGTATACTCATGGGTTGTATTTCATAGCATTTTGTCATTTCTATTGTATAGATTTTGCTTAGAATTTACAACTAAATGATATAAAACATAATATTCAACCCTTAAATCATAATATTTTCCTAATAATGTTTTAAATGAAAAATTCAGCCATAAACAATGAATTCCTAATGTTGACTAACACCTAGTACATAGTGAAATTTTCCTAGCTATTAACACATCTCTTCATTTGTCCTGTTCATGATAAGACTTAGACAGCACAGTCACTTTGCTCCCATTTAGAGTTACAAGGATTCAAATGTAAGGGCTGAAGGGATAGTTCAGTGAGAAAAATCACTTCCTGGTCATGCGTGAGGACCTGCATTTGAAAGCCCAGCACCCATGTAAAAAGTTAAACAAGGCTGTGAGTGCCTGTCACCCAAACATCAGGGGATGAAGATGGGCAATGTGGTAATTTGAATATAACTGGCCCCCATAAGCTCATACAGAATGAGTTGTGAAGTTTGACTTTGTTGAAGTAAGTGTGGCCTTGTTGGAGGACATATGTCACTGTGGGAAAGGAATTTGAGGTTTCCTATGCTCAAGCTGTGCCTACTGCAGTTCACTTCCTGTTGCCTATAGATCAAGATGTATTAACTCTCAGCTCCTTCTCCAGCACCATGTCTGCCTGCCTGTCACCATGTCTTGCCATGATGGTAATGGACTAAACTTCTGAAACTGCAAGCCATCCAACTAAATATTTTTCTTTATAAATGTTGCTGTGGTCACAGTGTCTCTTGACAGCAATTGAAATGCGAAGACAGGCAGATCTTAGGAACTTGCAGACCAGCCTAGCTGAAGCAGCAAACTTCTTGTTCATTGAGAGACCCTGCCAAGGCCAGAAGTCACAGGGTGTTAGAGGATGACAACTGATATCCTCTTCTGGGTTCTGCAGGTCATGTGAATACATTCACATTCATGTACCTCAGTCACACACAATAATTCGAATACAAGTTTTGTTATTTTATTATTATCATCATTATTACATGTGACAAAACATTATATACAACAGGTTTTTCTGTTCATAACCCTCCTTTAGTATCTGAGTATTATAGAGCATGCACAGTTAAAAACTCAAGTATTTATTCAATATTTTGTAAATCTCTATTATTTGTTTAGACACTGGAGCTGTTCAAGGCAGTTGATATTGAGCCAAGACCTTCATCTTAAGTGACAAAGCAAGCAAATGAAAAACAAGTGTTTGTTTCTCCTACAAACCTGCATGGAAATGGTAAGTGGTAGTGGGTAAAATAAATGTCTTCTGAAATTCTCCAAAAGGATTACCATCACTGCCACAGTTTTCTCACATATGATTTCCATTCTTGGCAGAAATTGATTAACCTTTTATTGCTATTATTAGTAGCAAGTAACACACCAGATAAAAGGAGTCTGTGACTGTTGTAAATAGCAAGTCAAATCAATTGTACATGACATTCTCAGAGAAAGTGATGCTAGGGTTTTATTGTTGCTCCAATTAAAATTGGAGTACCTACATATATTTATGACATATTTAGAGCAAATAAGTGAGCTAAAAGTTTATTGACTTTTATTTTTTTGTTTTGTTTTGTTTTTCAATCCTATACAAGCTTAGACAACTGAAGCTGTTGGAAATAATAACCTAGAGGCTCAGGAAATAGCTCAGGGTCACCAGTTAACTTGAGGCTGCCACCACTGTTCACCTCAACTCTTCCTAAGCCTGTTGGTTACCATATATCACTACTCAATTACTTTTGCTTTATTCAGAGGTGCACAATCTTTATCTAAAAGTAGGGGATGCCAGGGACAAAATGTCCTGCCTGGGTTCTTCAAAAAAGGACTCTTATGACCTTTGCACCTGTGTGTGTGTGTGTGTGTGTGTGTGTGTGTGTGTGTGTGTGTGTGTGTGTGTGTGTGTGTGTGTGTGTATGTGTGTGTGTGTGTGTATGTGTGTGTGTGTGTGTG
>PVIU01010217.1:30768-71553 GCA_004026605.1 Ondatra zibethicus
CTCTTATGACCTTTGCACCTGTGTGTGTGTGTGTGTGTGTGTGTGTGTGTGTGTGTGTGTGTGTGTGTGTGTGTGTGTGTGTGTGTGTGTGTGTATGTGTGTGTGTGTGTGTGTGTGTGTGTGTGTGTGTGTGTGTGTGTGTGTGTGTGTGTGTGTGTGTGTGTGTGTGTGTGTGTGTGTGTGTGTGTGTGTGTGTGTGTGTGTGTGTGTATGTGTGTGTGTGTGTGTGTATGTGTGTGTGTGTGTGTGTGTGTGTTTGTGTGCAGGCGAGATGTCAATCTCAAGTGTTTTCCTCAATTTTTTCTCCATCATATTTTTTGAGACAGGGTCTCTTCAGTAAACCTGAAATTCACCAACTCAGATACACTGGATGGCAAGTAACTTCCAAGAATCCCCATGTCTCTGCCTTCCTGTACTCAGATTAGTTACACCTGGCTTTTACATTAGTGTTAGGGAATCTGCACTGCAGTCTTTATGCCTGAACAGGAATCACTTTACTGTTTACTGACTAAGCTATCTTCCTAGACCCCTCTTAATGCTTTTGACAACTCCTGACACACATTGGTCAGCTACCTCTAAACATACAGCCATTGACAATTTCCTCCCAGTCTGGTTACTCCCACAGAATAAAGAGAAGTGACCTTTGCTAAACAAAGCAATCATTCTGCTGAGTTCTTAAGAACCTTCCTTAGCCATTGTGTGCTTCAGGAAAATACAAGGAACCATTTTATGGGACAAAATGCAGAGATAGACTCTTCTGAATTCACCAGTCATGAAAAAAGAGAAGAAAA
Source organism: Ondatra zibethicus (assembly GCA_004026605.1). Taxonomy (NCBI): domain Eukaryota; kingdom Metazoa; phylum Chordata; class Mammalia; order Rodentia; family Cricetidae; genus Ondatra; species Ondatra zibethicus. The sequence continues at coordinate 31,560 of PVIU01010217.1, forward strand.
TAGTATTGAGACAGAAGACATGGAGGTGGGGAGGGATGAGACAACCGCATGAGACCATGCAGACCAATCCTTTCTTGGACAGTCTACTCATGTCCCTTGTGAGTGTGGTTTCACTTGAATATATCTGCTTGCTGTTATTTTCTTTGTGTTTTGCTGAACTGTTTCTTCTGAGGGAGCAAGAATCAAGGAAACACAGAAAACATCCGGATGCTATGGCTGGGAGTACCTGAAGGTAACAGAGTTCTTCCCTTCCACAAGTAAAGAGCTACTCACAGACCTAGAACTAAGAATTCCTACTCTCTTTCCCACACACCTCTCCCTCTCTTTACCTGGAAACTCAGTCCCATCTCCCTTCCCACGCTCCTAACCTCTCCCAGGAAGAGTTATCTCAATGTCTAATAATTGCCCCAATCCCTGGATAAGAGATATCCCCTAGGTACACAGGGTAAAGTGGAACAATCCTGGCTGTCTGGGAGTATACCAACCCTGGATCACTGTTGTCTGAGTCTTTTGGCCTTGGATGAAGAGAGATAAGTTTTTTAAGAGCTGCTAGGGAATCCACCTCTGAAGTGACACTAAGGGGAGCTATTTTCATGGTTATCATATGCTTTGATCCCAATCACATTTGGAATGCTATCTCTGTAACTGTCTGTTCTTCTCTCTGACTTAAGTCACAGAATCCCAACTTTCTATTGGCCTCTTTACCACCTGCTCTGCCTGTCATCCTGGCTTCTTTCTGACTCTCTATTGCTTCTATTTCCCGGTCACTCAGTGTCAGCCGATCCTTGGTTCCTGCTCTGGCTGGGTACCTCCTCCCAAGTGCTACTTCACTATGATTTGTCATTACAGGGTTCACATTTTCTCATTCCTCTCTGAACTTCAGGTCAGAACCGTCTTCTACTTCTCAGACGTCCTTGGAATGACACACTGCCCTGGAGGAGTGTGCCTCCTCATTGGTCACCCAGCACTGCAGGCTCCTGCTCCTACATTGAAGCCACAGGTGTTTGTGTTTTTTGTCTGAAAGGTGGACACAGAGTTCTAACTGCGGGCCTGTAACCAGTCTTTATCTGTCCTGCCAACCAGCTCCCAAATAGCAACATGGAGACTAATTAATTATGAAAGCTTGGCCTTGGCTTAGGCTTGTCCTACTAACTCTTATAATTTAATTAACCTACTTATATTAATCTACGCTTTGCCTCCTGTCGCTTTCCTTTCCTTCTATGTCCAACTCCTGTCATGTCCTTGGCCTGTGATGTGTGCTAGAGTCATCTTCTACTTCCTCTCTCTCTCTTTTCCCAGAAGTCCCACCTATACCTCTGCCAAGTCATTGTCTGTTCAACTTTTTATTACAACAATCGGAGCAGTACATATTCACACAGTGTACAAATATCCAACAACAGTGGGCCCTCTCACTTTTAATTTTCAGCCAACTTCTGAATGACCCTTGGCTAGATTACTCACAGCCTGAGAGGATGATCCTGACCAAAGTAACATCATTGTAAAGAAAGGAAGCTAGAGGCCTGCCAAGAGAGTCATGGGGTGTGGCCACCTCAGGCATTCTGCCAAAATTTACCTTCCTCTGCCACATTACTTGTTGTTGCCTGTTAATTGCCTGTGCTAGAACCAAATGCTAACTTTATCCCTCAGTCCCCTTCCACTGTTCAGCAAAGAGATCTATTCAAAGCAGTGTGGGACTTAGAGGGCACAAGCCTTTCTTCTCAGAGTCTGGATAGGAAGGTAAGGGAGCTTTGATGCTGAAAGAGAAGGCTTGCAGAACATAGCTACAAAGATACAGCTTACTTGCTGATTAGTTTTATGCCAACTAGAAACAAGCTAGAGTCATCTGAGAGGAGGGAGACTCAATCGAGAAAAGGACTCCATAAGATCAGAGTGCAGGCAAGCTTTGAAAGGGATTTTCCTAATTAGGATTGATGGGGGAGGGTCCAGCTGTTTTGGGTGGTGCCATCCCTTGGCTGGTGGTCCTGGGTTCTGAAAACAGACTAACAAAGTCATGAGGAGCAAGCCAGTAAGCGCTCCCCTCCATGGCTTCTGAATCAGCTCCTGTCTCAGGTTTCTGCCCTATTTGAATCCTGTTCTGATTTCCTTTTATTGTGAACAGTGATGTGGAAAATGTAAGTTAAATAAATTCTTTCCTACCCAACTTGCTTTTGGGTTATGGTGTTTCAGCACAGCAACAGACAACTTAACTTGGACAGCATGGAATCAAGGACATGGGCTGCATTCAACACACTACTTGATCACTGGGGATAAAAAAACTTGCCCCGACACATCATCTTTCACATACTGTTGTCAAAAAAAAGGGAACATGTAGCTCACAGTGAAAACTGTAGGTACCTCCAGAGCACAGGCATGTTCCTCTAGGAGAAGAGCCAGAGACCTTGTCTTCAACTTTCTTTTTCAAATATAAAATCAACTCTCTATACCAACCTTTATGATGTGTTTCAGAAATGCAGGGCCAGTTTGTGCTCATACTTTAAAGAAAACAAGTTTAATTTAGAAACCCTGCTTGCCCTCTGTCCCATTAGGGGATGTGGAGGTGTGGCCATCTAGTGGTAGCCTTAACTATAACACCATTCTTCAGTCGGAGTTCTGTTAAGTGGGAGAAGAGATGGTCTGAGATTTCTACGCATAACCGTTTTTCTTCCTTAGAGACCGCAAAGATCTTTGCGGGGCATGAACATTTGACTTTTCTATCTTAGGGTCTATGCCCTCTGCTCCCATGAACTCTCCCAGAAGTCTGAAGGACCTTCCTCAGGCAATCTCTCCTCAGTGTGAGCTTCCCTGGGGAGGAGTCTGTTACTCCCTCAGCCTCCTCAGTAGCTTCTATTTTTATCTTGTTACCATCGATTCTTCCCAATTCAGAGACTTCCCATTTCCTCCAAGTTCAAATGAAAACAAGACAGATGGAGAGTGCCAGGTCCTACAGTCAGTTTAAGGTCGCACCCTGCAGCCTTCACTGGATATTTGTTACGGGTGACGGTAGAAGGAATGTTGGGAAAAAGGATGCGCATATCAAATGTGGTTATTTAAACCCCTGTTAGTTTCATACCAGAACTGAGTGATAAGATCCTATTGCTAAGATAGCACATGCCTTGGCCCCAGGACATAGAGAAATCAAGCTCGAACTGGGCTGACAGCTTCCTCCTTTCTGAGTAGCCTTCATATTGTTAGAAGATACTGTTCAGACTGCTGGAGGAGAGTGGCAATCATCTGTGGACCTTGTATGCTACACTGATGACCCACAAGGAAAGGGGAGCCCACTGGTGCCGTATGGCTAGTCTGTTATAGATGTAACCAAAAATCTTCTCATTGAATCTGAGGCCTGTTCCGCAAGAAAAACTCACATATGGTTATATAAACATCGTCAAAACAAAACAAAAAGAACAAAAAACAAAACAAAACAAAAAGAACAAAAAACAGTGGTAAGATAGATCACAGACCCTAGAAGAGATGATATTGTTGTTCTTTTGCTAAATGTACATGATTGTACCTGTAAAACCACCTTCTAAGTAACTATGTTTACGCCAGTAGAATAATACTGCTATCAGTTTTGAATTAGGAAGCTTCTTTTTACAGTGGTCAGCAGAGATTCATAACTGGTTAAATTTGGAGAATAAATGACTGTTGTATGGCTAAGCCATAAGTACACATATACCAGCCACTCTAAGGCTCAAGAAAAAAATGTGGAAGAAGGGTCAAAAAGAATGTGAAGAGCTGAGGAAGGGGTCATAACATGGATTTTGTATGCTTGTCTTGATCCTCGATTGCCAGATGCCAGTTAATCCTAAGAGCCTCTTCATGCAATAGAAACATTTTCCTCAATGGTATAACCTTTAGTAAGGTACCCACAGTCCTGTAAAATACAGTCACTTCCCTATACACAGCTATAACAATAGTCATTGAATCACACAGACACACACACACACGAAAGTAGAAGAGAGACTTGCAAGGAAAAGGAATGAGATTAAATTTGAGAGACTGAGCATGGAAGGAGATAAGAGAGGGAAATAAGGGTAAATGCTCAAAATATATTACGTACATATATGAAAATGAGATGATGAAACCATATAATGAATATATTCCACTAAGAGGAAATATATTTGAAACAGAATTACATCACTTTCTAAATTACTATTCCTATATACATCTGTGTATATATATAATATATGTATTTATATACACAAATATATAAATAAACTCAGCTAAAAGCACTTTTGGATTTTTTTGTATGTAGTTTTAGGACTGACCAGTCTTTATTGAATAACTAAAAGGGAACTCAAGCCTGGGGGAAGCTAATTATCCTCCCAGAAGTCATTAGTTTCCTATAGTTCTTTTGTATGGGTAATAATCCATGATATTTTCCCCTTTCCATCTTGCATGCCCATTGGTATTGCCATTGTTCAAGTCTTGTTTTAAGGCATTTTTAGGATAGTCTGTTTCTCAGCAGATGTCCTGGGATTCTGGCTTTTACATTCTATAAAAGATATTTTTTAACATGGTCATATGAACCTCTTGCCCTCACTGTAAAAGGATGGATCACTGGAATATGGACTGTCCTGGAGTCCAATGAGCCAAAGGCTGTTCTTCAAAATGGTATCCCACTAACAAAGAGACCCCTGGGTTTGCTAACATCTGGTAATGCCATACCAATATTTAGGTGGAGACCAATGTTGGAAAGTAACAGTACAGAATTTCTTTTAGACAGTGGTACTTCCTGCATTGCATTGATGTTGTTCTCTGAAGAACTGAAAATCCCTTAGTTAAGACATTTCTGATGTACCTTAACATATACCTGGGAAGATTTAGTCAGTGGACATGGTTTCTTTATGTTAACCAAAATGCCTCATTGTTTGTTAGGAAGCATTCTTTTAACACAACTCTTCTTTTACTTGGCCATGAATTCAAAAGATATCACCTTTGATTGGGGATGTAAAAGATCAAAGTAGCCTAACAGAGGCAGAGGACTTACCTATAGATTCAAATGTATTGGAAACAGGAGTTCTAGGCCAGGCAAAATCATCTTAATCTACATACATTAAACTAAGGAACCTTATTCATTTTCCCCTTAAGAGAAAATAAGCCCAAGGCTATCGTCAGACTCATCTTTGACAAATTTCTATGAATGAACTCTCTACTTTGTAACTCTACCTGCAGTGCTCTTGTACTCGATACTCCAAAGTCAAATGGTTCTCACAGAGTAATGCAGAACATAGAATTATCAAGGATGCTATCATTCCAGTGCACCTATCGGTGCCTAATTCCATGCCCAGGGAGAATGGATACCTTCAGAGATCTTGTGCTTTCTAATACTAGGCTTAAAGTATGCCTTTTACTGCATTCCCTTCTACCAGGTCTTTAATTGCATTTTTCACTAATTTCGGTTTTGACAGTTTCATAATGTGGCTAATGTATTTGATGGCTCTTTCCCCATATTCTCTCATCTCCCTCCTATTCTTACCAACGAACCTCCACCCCTACCTGCATTTTTGTAGATATGTGGCTCCTGGGCAGTAATTCATTTAGTTTAACCACAACCATCTGTGAAATCCCTGGATTAGAACTGTTCACTGGTGGGGTCACCAGTTGGTACCCACTGAAGGCAAGGACTCCTCCTCTTCCTGGATTTAGGAGAGGCCAGTAGTTAGTCAGTGAGAGGCAAAGTCCAGTCTTGGTTAGATTCTTGCCACTTTAACACAAGCTGAAATTATTTACGGAAAGAAACCTCACTTGAGAAAAAAATTCCCCATCAGACTGCCTGTACATAAGTCTGTAGGGCATTTTCTTACTCTGCGATTGATGTTGGAGGGCCCAGCTCGCTGAGGATGATGCTACACCTGGCCAGAGGGTGTTGGATGTCATAAGAGAGTAAGACTAGTAAGCTGTAGGGAGCAAGCCTGTAAACTGCAGTCCTCAGTGGTCTCTACTTCGGTTCCTGCCTGCACCTGCCTGCCCTGACTCTTCTTCAAGATGAACTACAAGTGCACACTGAAATAAAACCCTTTCTTCCCTCTTTGATTTTGGTCATGGGGTTTATCACAGCAAATGAAAGCAAACTAAGACAGGCCTCCTTAGCCTCTCCTCCATATATCTGACTGCTGACAAGGCCATTCTTGCGCAGACTCAAGGGAAGCTGCAGTGCTATGAGTTTATGATTGCAAAGGATATGTCTTGCCCAGATAATGGCATTTTGTAGCCCATCCCCATATTTCCTGTCTCTCACATTCTTTCCACTCCCTCTATTCCCAGCATTCCCTGAGCCTTAGAGGGGTCACTGTGTTGTGACTAGGGCTGAGCTTTTGGAAGTTCCAGCCTCAGAAGATGAGCTCAGCAGTTGCCCTAGACAGTCCTTTTTAGTAACTACTAGACAGCCCTCACTGTTTTGGTCATCCCCTGGCCCAGGACCTTTGCAACCTTTCCTCTAGGGCTGTCATTCAATATCATTCTTTTCCATTCTTCTTCAGAGGAATTTGCCAATCAGCATAGTAACAAACTTTTAACTTTGGGGCCCAGGAGGGCTATGAGGTTTATAAGGGAAAAGTCAATTATCTAGGTTTCATTTTGCCCCTGGAACATTGGTCTTGTCTGCAGACAGGATCATGGCTATTGTAGAGCTGCCTTCTCCACAAGCTAAGAGGTAAGTTTAGGCCTTCCTGGAATTGTCTGGGTGCCTAAGAATATGGATCCTGACAATTGGGGAATTATCTGGGTTGCTTTATGAGAAGCAAATAAGGACTTAGAGCCCATGCCACTTTTAGCAATGAGGGGCCAAAACTACAACCTTCTGTTAAACTAAAAGAAGTCTTATTGGGGCTCAAACTTTGGAACTACCCCAAATATATAGCCCTTTTAGTTACATGTCACTTGGAAACAAGGAATCACTGTAGGGTCTCCGTCTCAGCCTCTGGAGCCACACAAGCAACCTATGGCATATCTACCTTAAAAAATAGACCCTATAGCCCGAAGATGTCCACCTCACTATGGTCAGCTATAACACTACTGGATTATGAAGCTTTTAACATTACTCATGGGTTTCATCACTATTTACACCCCATACCAGATTTTTTTCCATAGTAGAAGCTATACTGGAGGGTCTCTGGTTGTCATCCAGTAGTATTCCCTCATATCAGTGTCTTGACATATCTTGAGGTTATAATACAACTACTTTCTTACTTCGTCATGAAAGTAGAGGTTGTGTTAACCAGAACCTGTAAGTTTCCTTTTCATCTCACTATAGCTGGAATTACAGGGTCAAGATCCTGAAGAAATCTGATTATATCTAGAGTACTGACTGATGTTCCTTCACGTCAGAATGAAGACATGGCAGGGGTTGGGGGTTCATCATTGTATATCTTGGAGGCCCCCTGGAGGTCTAGCTTCTTTTGGTTAACATTGCAACCTAAGTGGTTGAATATACACCACTCTTAACAGGGGTTTAGAGCTGGCAGAACATGTAGGGTAACCATATAGCCTTCAAATATACCTCTACTGCATACCCGTGCTTCAGTCTGGAAAGGGGATTATTAAACCCTAAAACAGTACCATCAAATATGTGTAGCAGATATTTTTTATCATCCAGGCCAACCAAAAGCTTTCTGAAGTCACGTTATATTGTAAGGTGCACCAAAGGTTCAGTTCACTTATCAGTAAAAGAAAGCCACAAAAACAAAGTAAGCCACAAAGCCAAATAAGACAAAACCACAAGATATAACCACAGAGGCTACTGTCTCTGATGACCTGACTCCTTGCTAACCTTAATACATCCCTGCAAAGGCAAATAAGGCAGCAGGAAAAGAGTTCCTCTTTATCACAGTTGTAGCATCAATAATAAAAACTCATAGACAGTATTGGGGTTCAACCTGAAGATCAGAAAAGCAAAGCAGCCAGTCACTGATTGTTAGCTTTACCTCAGACCCAAATGGCGGTTCTGCCTCCACAAATCTTCAGAATGAGCCTGAGTCTGAAACCTGTCCCTTCCCATTTTAAGTTCCTCTCTAGTGCTGGGATTAAAGGCGTGCACCACCACTGCCCAGCCTCTCTGGCTAACTAGTGTGACTACTGGGATTAAAGGTGTGTGCCACCATTATTTGGTCTGTATGGCTGACCAGTGTGGCTGTTTTACTCTCTCATCTTCAGGCAAGCTTTATGTATTAAAATACAAATGAAACATTACTAAATACTGTGAAGAGGCGGTGGGAGGATGGCTGCCCAGAAAGAATATTATTTCTGTGCCTGGAAATAAAGATCTGAGAGAAGCCTTATCCCATGACACTTGCCCCTTTGGCAGAATAAAACTAGAACATAGATATCTAATTATGGGAGGAGGACTCTTCTTCACCATACAGGAGGTGGCATGGGGCTGTTCCACATATATTCTGGATGACTCCTGTCCCAGAAGATCACTTCTCTGCTCCCTGTCTAGGGGACTATGCTGAAGAAGACTGGCTAATGTACCCTATGGCACTGCCTCCTCACCAAGGCTGTAAGATCTGATGGTCTTTATCCACACGTTTACCGGATACATTGAATGAAGCATTTCTAATCTGCACAGTAAAGGTCTCAGAGGTAGACAAAGCCTTATTACAGGAAGTTATTCCCCACTGTGGATTTCTGCCCCCAGGACCTCCAGGATGTCAGTGACCTGCTCTTTGCCTCACAGGCTTTGAATACAGTGGTCAGGACAATGAGCATTAAATATTCTTTACATATTGATTGGCAATCACAATTCTTAGAAATGGTTAAAAGTACAAACCAAACCTTCTAAAATATTTTAAAAATCCTTCTCTGGGATCTAGCCAGATTAATTGCAGTCCATATCCCTCATCAAGGAAACTTCTCTTTGCAACAAAGGGAGACCAGCACAGAAAACCACATCTGATCAATGTGTAGAGTTGTGGAGCCCAATGGACAAGTCTAAAATTCAACTCCCACACCTAAGGCTCAGGGACCATTGAAAAAGGGGTTGGAACGAATGTAAGAGCCAGAGTAGCAGGGAGTTTGCTGTGACACTGTGTCTCCAAGGGATGCCAGAATGCTACACTTATAAAGTTACAGCAACATGTCTTCCTAAAGATAAGCTGAGCCATGACAACAGCAGGCATCCCTCAGTGGATGCCAGAGAGCCCATGAGGCCTCAACCATGCACAGCGAACTACAGGCAACTATGGGATGCTGAGAGTAAAAGAAATAGTCCGTCCCAGGAAAACCACACCTATCGGTTATCCTCTATCAAATGATTAACCCTGAAAATGAACATACAAGTAGCTTTATACAAGCAGAGCAGGTCATATTTAGAAATATATACACATAATTGTGAACAAACGTAAATATACATAAATATACATATATATGTAATAAATTTTTTAGAAAGAGGCCATAAATTTCAAAGACTACAAAGAGGGGTATATGGGAGAGTATGGAGAGAGAAACAAAAAGTGAAAAATGATGCAATTATATTATAATCTCAAAAATATAAATAATTTATACATATTTTATTGGAAATAAAATTTTCATACAATATATTTTGATTACAGTTTCTCCTCATTCAGCTTCTCCCAGATCTTCACCACATCCCCACCAAGCTAACTCTATGTCTGTTCTTTCTCTCTCTCTTTAGAAAATAAACAAGTAAAAAAAGAGAGAGAAACAAACCAGAATAGAAATTAAAAATCAATGGAAGCATAAGAAACAGAGAGAGGGGGAGAGGGAAAGGGAGAGAGAGAGAAGGAAACAGAAAGAGAGAGAGAGAAGAGAGAAGAGAAAGAAATCAATTAAAAAATACAAAACCAGAAACCATAAAATATAAGAAAAAATAGTAAGTCAAAAAAATATCCAAGCAAAGCAAGATGAGGCAAAACCTCCAGAAAAATACCACTAAGTTCTTTCTGTATTGTCCATCTACTGCTGGATTAAGCTGGTTCTATGTGAGGCAAATGAAGGATGATCTGTTCTTAACTCATGGGTTTCTTTCACCCTGCTGAGACTTCATTTTATATTCCTAAGTTCTCTTTCATTGCAGTGCAAGGAGGAGAAAACCCCCTCGCAGTGGCAAAGTTAGCAGTGTTGGCTTTAGCTGGGGGGGCCAAATCGCAAGCTTCCATTCTTTCATTTGATCACAGCTCAATGAGTAACCACTTTAAAATATGCTAGCCTTTTAGATCAACTGCCAGATACAAAAATAATTTATCATCTTCAGGACGTTTTAGAACAACTCATCACATGGTCAATGGGATTCTTTTTTTCTTATTTTTTTCTAATTATAGCCAGATCGTGATATATTTATAATTCTTTAAAATATTATATTCAGATTGTGGAAAAATACAGAACTTTGTTTGCTTGAGTTTTGTCAATTCCCACATTCCTTTTCCTGCTTTATTAATGAGGTACTGTGCAATTGTCATGAGGGTGAGAATAATAACTAATTAAATGAAACCATCTGGCCTAGAGGTTTATAAGAACTTAACCTGTAGGCAGTTCTACCTTCCACAGAAGGAGTCATTGCAGTGTGTAGCCACTTGACAGTGCAAACTTTCTGACATCCCCAAAACTCCAGGAAAGACTCAGAGTTTCCCATGGCACAGTATGACTGGAGCAAGGAACCCAAGCTTTGCAGAAAGCCAGTCTCGGGTGACAAAATGCATCATTCCGTAGCAAAATATTTATCCCGGTGTGGTATGCATTCCCAAACATCCATATTTTAACACTCAGAATTGTTTGTACAGGTGTCATTCTATCCAGGTATGATGTCATGTGCCTTTAATCCGAGAACTCAGTAGTCTAAGCCAAGAGCATCTTGAGTTTGAGTACAACCTGGACTACATATCCAGATCTTCTTTCAAAACACAAGGAAACCAAAGACCTTTATGTGGAATTTAAAATAAACTGTGATAATTATATATAATTATACATTTTAAGAATTCCCAAGTATTCAATCTTTAGAATAACTACCTCTTCCTTGCAATGTGGTTTTTCTCCTTTTATTCTAATCTAGTAAACCTGAAAATTTCTCCCTATATAAATCAAGTTCATAATTAGTTATTTAACAAGTTTTAATTTCAGCCAAAATGTTTTTAAAAAATGAGCAATAAATCCTGGCTCCCTTCCCCTTCATTAAGAACTAGAAATACAAAAGCTATTTAACAAGAAGTTGGTGAGAAACTCTATGGAAAACCCCTGATGCTTGCTGTAGAGAGTGAAGCCGACTACTAAGAATGAGGACACAAAGCATAGTTGACTTGAGGTAGCTTGAGGATCCATCTGTATTAGAGAAACATCTTTTCAACTTTATTTCTCTTCCTCCACAGTGTAGCTTGAAAGCATTGCCAAACACCCACTGAAGAAAACTTGGAGAACACTGATGTGTTGGTAAAAGTGTACATGAGAATGATAGCAAAGATCATACGAAAATTGAACTTTGGTAAAGCATGTTTGTTCAGTATTCCATCATGGTAACACATAACTGAGGTCTTTCATCTATAAGAAGGAAACATTTATTTTGGTTGAGATTCAGAGATTTTTCAGGCCTTACTTCTTGACCCTGTTGCCTTTGGTTTTGAGACAAAGAGAATGTGATGGGGGAAAAGACAGCTCACTTCCTAGAGGCTGAGAAGCAGAGAGAAGGGGAAAGGGAGAAGACAGGGTGTGGTCTCCATTCTCTTAAAGGAGGCAATCCCAATGGTCTAACTTCCTCCCCAGAGCGCAACAGACCAACAACCAAGTTGGCATAAAGACACTGGGGTAGGTTTAAAGCTTGAAAACATTAATTAAAACATCTGAAATTGATTTTCTTGGTAATTCTCTTCTATATCCCTTCTGTAAACCTCTGAGACTCTTAGATGGCAAAATTTGAATGAGGGGCACCTACTAATGATACTTCTTCCACTGAGGAGTATCCCCTAGAGAGATGTGTGTAGAGATATAAAGGACATTTTTATTGATTATTGTAAGAAACCAGTTATTCTGCCCACTAGTTCTCAAATCCTTTATCTTAACTTTTACTATAGAGAAAGCACAGTAGAGTCTGACTTTTTCCCTTCCCTAGACATTGAGAAGCTGACGTTTTGTTTTATTTATAGAGATAACTGATCTATGATAAAGCCTTGGCTCAAATTTTCATTCTGAAACAAATTGTAAAAATAGTATAATGTCTTCTTTAACCTCAGCTCCATGGCAACAGGGTACCTTGACTAATTACCAGTCATGAGATCTGGTCAGAAAATCAACTGGTTTCGACCTGAAACCATTCATTAAAACAACCACTAGAATTGATTCTTTTGGCAATAACTCTTACATATTATCCTCTTTAAACTTTGAAGTCTCTTTCTCTATATCCCAGCATATACATGAGTCCAAAGCTAACATTATCTTACTATGATGACCACAAAAATGACCACCTGAACGACAAGTTAAAAGAAAATGGAGGACAGAGGGGCTGAGTATGCCAACTCACCCTTCCTAGAAGCAGAGCCTTGAAGAGGGATTATTTGTGCAAGCAATTCCAAAACTAAAGCTGTTGAGAGAGTGAGCAACAAGGGATGGTGCCCAGCCATGCACTGCCAGTAGCAGCTTCAGTCTGATACAAAAAAAAAAAAAAAAAAAAAAAAAAAAAAAAAAAAAAAAAAAAAAAAAAAAACACAAAACAAAAACAAAAACAAAACTCTGTGGTCAAAACTCATAACTAACACAAGTAAAGATAGGAGGAGCTCTGCTTGTTTGTGGGTAATAGAAACAAAGGGGTATTTGTAGGCTTTCCTGTCTCTTTACAGATTATTTTACCTTACTTTTATGTCTGGGTATTCTCTGTGTATGTGTGTATATGTACTGTCTGTGCAGTACTCACAGAGGCCAGAGGAGGGCATCAGACACCTCGGGACAATGTCACAGGTGGCTATCACTTTGTGAAAGCTGAAAGTTAAACTGAGGCTCAGCCAGAGCTCCTAAACACCTAGCCACCTCTGCTAACACCAGTACTCAATATCCAGCCTCTAGAAAACAACTTGAGACACTGGCTGGGTGCCAGGCATACTCCACTGGCCAAACTCAAGCCAACACATCTGACAGAGAAAGAGTAGAGCTAAAGATGCAACCCAATTTTCAGATCAAGTAATAACTAGTAAATTTGAAACTTAGAAATAAAACATTAAACTGAAACACTAATTAAAAACAAAGTTTTTAAAATGATGATAGTCATTATCTGTAGTAGGAGACTGCTTGTTTGTTCCGGGTTGCTCAGCCCCAAAATAACCACTCAAAAACAATATTATTTAAATCACTGCTTGTGTTTAGCTCTAGCTTCCTATTTGATATAGACATGAATAATTTACATTAGTATAAATTTTGCTTTATTGATATAAATTTAAGGTCAATCTTGTTTTATATATATGTATTTCTGATCTTGATTAAGGTATTGTGATTGTGTAGTTCATTTAAAATGTAATGTATAATTAAGAAATATAGGTTAATAAATAGTCATCTATAATAGTCAAGTTTGTAGTCATGTTAGTTAGATTTCTAGATATATAGAGATGTATTTCAGTTAAATAGGCATTCTTCATATCTTTCAAAGACTACTGAATATGGCATTTAATGTTTTAATAACTTAGGGCTTTTCATGACAATGAGACATGTCTGTTCCTGGCAGCACCAATCTACTTTAAGACAATAATGGCTTAAAGAGGCTCCTTATGGAGTTTGTTAGCCATTTAGGCAAGAAACTACTCTTGCCTGGACTATTGCATAAACTGGACATGAAGAACCCACAGAGAGAGGACTGCTGAACTTGCCTAAAGGTGAGATGATCCTTCAGGGTTCCTGATTCATGAAAGAGTCTGCAAGACATTCTGCAGGATATAGAAGAAAGTGACTGAACTGTCTTTGAAATTTCCTGCTTCATGGAAAAGTCTGCTGGATACTATGGGCCTGTAGGCTGAAGATGGATGCCCCAACGGTACAAAATAACTTTGGGTGACTGTCCAGGAAGCGAGATGTCTCTGTCACTTCCAGAGTTTTGGAAGTTGCTTACTTCTCGTTTACTTAGGTAATATTATATCCTTCTTTGATGGAGTTGAAGAATGGATAGTTATAAGTGTAGTTTTCCTTAGTTACGATAAAAGATAAAGTAGATATAAATATGGTAACTGTAGTTCTTGCTTGATAACTGTTTTGTTATATGTAATTTTACTATGTTAAAGTGAAAGCCTTTCTTTTTTGTTTAAAAAGAAAGGGGGAAATGGTGTAGGAGGTCCTTCTTTCTATGTGTTGCTTTCATTGGTTGAATAAAGAAACTGCCTTGGCCTTTTGATAGGGCAGAACTTAGATAGGCAGGGGAAACAGAACTGAATGCTGAGAAAAAGAAGGCAGGTAGAGAGAGCCACTATGGAGTCACCAGAGTCAGACATACTGAATCTTTCCCGGTAAGCAACGACCTTGTGGTGACATACAGATTATTAGAAATGGGTTAGATCAAGATGTGAGAGTTGGCCAAGAAGAGGCTAGATATAATGGGCCAGTCAGTAATTTAATTAATACAATTTCTGTGTGGTTATTTTGGGGGTTAAGCTAGCCGGGCACTGGGAACATGGCCCGCTCCTCATACAACACTTATTGGCTAACTCTTATATCTTAATTTAACCCATTTCTATTAATCTGTATATTGCCACATGAATGTGGCTTACTGGAAAGATTTTGGCACGTCTGTTCCCTGCAGCAGCTATATGGCGTCTCTCTGACTCTGCGTTCTTTCTCCCAGCATTCAGTTTAGGTTTTCCTTGCCTACCTTTATTCTGCCCTGCCAAACTCAAGATAGATTCTTTATTAACCAATGGTATTCATAGCATACAGAGGGGAATCCCACATCAATTATCTACTCCCTCAAGGGCTTAAAATGATTATATAAATGGAATAAAGGAATATGTTATCAATATTTTTAAGTTCTAAGAACTGACAAATATAAATATTACATTAATAGCTGTGATAGTTGTGAACACATGTAAGAAAAGAAGTAGAATGGATAACTTGGAGAAAGGAGAGAAAATTAATCTGAAGTCCTTTCCCAAAATGAAGAACAAATAAATAGAAAAACAGAAAAAAATAGAGGAAAAAGTTAAGACTCACAGATTGTTGAAATAAATATAGCACAATACAGTTGCTATAAGTTACAATGGGCAGTATTAGAGGGTATGAATATTAAAAACATGATGGAGATAAATAGCACAGATTTGAAGAAGGATGAAAAAGGCACAGAGCTTTAAACAAAAAAGGCCCAGCTTAGACTCACCTAAATGAAACACAGTTATGTGGGAAGCCCCTGCACAGAAAAGACCATCTTCAAAGGAAAACGAATCTGAGGGAAAGCACCTTCCTCACGGCCACACTGTACATCAGAAGACAATGGGGTAATATTTTTAGAATATCAAAAGCACACAGCTTGGAACTTAGAGTTATTTATCTTCCTTATACTGACATCACAGTGTCAGGTCATAATAAAAAATATATTCAGCTTCTTAAGCCTCTGAAGTAACAATTTATAAAAGGCTACCCAGAAGGTGCTTTGGGAGGAGGTAGTGAACGAAAATATACTGGAGATCTAAGATGTATGAAAAGAAAGAATTTAGTTTCCATATTTTCAGAAAACTAAGACAATTCTCAACAAAAAAAGGAGAAGTCTATGTTTCTAGCAGCCCAGGTTTAAAACCATAACATAAAATCGTGAGCATTTTGGAGAAGATAAAGGAGAAACACAGATATTTAGAACATGTCCAAGTTTTTATTCAGTCTAAAGAAATTTATAGATACTGATTTTTGCATAGGGAGGGAAAAAAGAAACACAAAAAGTAGTAAAATAAAAACACAACTGTAAAGTGAATTGTCATATATATTATATTCATATTTTCATGTAACCATTGTTAGTTTAAAGTTAAAGCAAAGGAACACAGTCTGGGGTCTAGAAACACAAGAGCTCAGCTGAGGGCTCTTGAAGATAACCCAGCTTTGGTTCCCACCACCCACATGGCAGATCATAACTCTCTCGTTCCAGAGGATCTTGTATCTTCTTCTGGCCTCTATGGGTATCAGGCACACACGTGGTACGCACACACACACACACACAGGCAGGCGAAACACCTATATACATAAAAAATGAATAATTTTTAAAATTATAGAGTGTCAGACTATTTTTAAAATCATCCTTTATACTTTTGCATATATGAATATGCAAAAGTTGGAAGTTATAGAATAGAAAAGATATATTTAAAAACGATCAAATGTGTGGCTCTGCTGATATGAAATAACTTTAAATCAAAAGCATTTTAAAACTGTATGATACCTTGAGGACCAAAGAGGGAGATTCCTGGTGAAAATGACAACTTAGAAAACACAGTGCACATTGGGGACAGGAGGCCATGAAGAGCAGGACTTAGGCACAGTTCAAACTTCTCTCTGGGAGTGCAGATGTTAGCTAGCCCTCATCACTGCATCTGACTCCACCCAAACTCCAGAGGCATAGCAGTGTTACTGGGCTCTTTTTTTCTGGACATTTGAAATAAAATCTATGTATTCTCTATCGTCTATGATCATATTCCTTTGTTACACAGCACATGTCCTTTCTCAGCTTCATTGAAAGTTAATCACAGAACATCTAGTATTGTATGCTGTTGGTAGTGGGGGAAGACACAGGGCCAGGATCCAGCCTGAAACAGTTTCTGAGATATCTGTTTGGTAGCCTAAGAGATCTTGTCTCCCAGCAGAACATTTCATGATGAGCAGGAAGCTTAGTCATTGCCTATTCAGAAGCAGCTTTAATATGCAGGTGTGGACATTAACAGAGAAAGAGAGACCTGAGGACAACACTGTGTACCTAACGGTGAGCACAGCTCCTCAGTGAGAGAGTTATTCATCATTAGGATCCTGGGTAGCTCTTTTGTGGACAAACTGAATGAGGGAGAATTATTCACAAGTTGGGGAGGGGTGTGATGGAGGAAATCCAAGAATAAGTCAGAAATGTCCGGGAATAGAGGTGACTCCTCTTTCCTGCCTTTCTATAGAGTTTTCCAGTTGTGCTGTCTACTGTATGAGTCACATGGTAAGAGTCGTTGTTTTGCAAATCTGATGATACAAAGATGCTACAGTAATGAAGCAGAGTACAGTTAGGGGTCAACTTGGCTAGTCGAGTTTGTTTTCTGTGGACTGCGACAGCGTTGGCTTCTTCTCACATTACAGCTTGCTTCCATTCCCCTCTGCCTCAGTACTGGTTGCCATTTAAACTCCCATTTTTGCCTGACTTCTTTGGAACAATGATTCTGAGTTCTCTGAGGCTGTACTTCCCAAATTATGGTTTCTAATATTACTGTATCCAGCAGCATAATACTTTGTCCTAGATCCAAATGTTTACATGCGTTAAGAGAGAGAAAAAAGATATGGATGTATGTTCATATGTATGTATGTATATTCAGTTTGGGGCAAAACTAGGAAAAATGAAAGGTTTAATCTCTCTCTGCTTGTTACAGAACAGAGAAATGGTGAAACAAAAGACAGGGACTATGTATTTGCTGACTCCTGGATGAGCTCCAGTTAAGAGAACTTATAGGTAGGCTTTTGGTGGCAGGACTCTTAGATGAACCATTTCCATGTCCAATATGGTACTTCCTGCAGCTGCCCTAATTGCTAGGACCCACATTACATTAAGTATTCAAAGAGAATCTTTTACTTTTGCAGTTTCTGAGTTTGTATTGCTCAGCAATACTAAAACATTGAGCTCACCAGGAAGATACAACAATATTTTAAACATACAAGCATAAATTTAAATACACTCAGAGTAAACTTACAAAGAAATCATGAAAGAAAAAGGAAGAAATTAAATCCACCATTGTGGTGGGAGATTGCAGCAAAGCTTTGAATAATTGCTGTGGCATAAGGAAAAGGAAATATGGGAAAAATACATTGTAACAACTGAAGAAAATAATTGCACATGCACTGTAGGGGTGGAAAAATAAATGTTTATCAATTTTTCCTGGGCTCCTTAAAACAAAAGAGTAACAAGAAAAAACATAATTTTTATTAACATGTATATATTCCGAGAAAAATAAATGATCTCAATAAGATGGCCTTGAACTCAAGCTAAGTGCCATTTTCAGCTCAAAGAAAGGTATTGCAGTATACTAATGTCATTTATGGGATGGTGGCCCAGAAAAGTACAAGGACCAGGCTCAATAAGTAAGACTTCTCATGGGGACCTAGCACAGTGTGTGCCACACTGCAAGTCTCTATCTCTAACCACTTTGGAGTTGCCAGTGCCATGAGGAGACATCTTTGCACCTGAAGATGCCTTCTGTTGGTGTAATTTCCCCTAGAGGAGGGGTGGACTGTCTTCTGATTTCAGAGATATTCCTGTAACTGCTCTTTCTCAAACTGTTTAGCACAAAGTCATCCTTACTGAACAGGCATATTCTGATGCCGAACCCTCTGACTTTAGGCTAACATACACACATGTGTGTACATGAGCACACAGAGAAATGTCCGATGAGTTGATCACATTCTCTGATGGCAATAGCAGACCTGTAAGTTAAAGCTAGCAAACAGATAGCCTTTTTTTCAGTGCATATGAAAGATTGCAAAACTTGAGGTGCTCTGTAATCAAATGACCGTGATGCCAGTCAAGTGGCGATACACATTAATGGAGATGGGTTAAATTAATAAGTGAGAGTTAGCCAATAAGGGGCTGGAGATAATGGACCAGGCAGTATTTAAATGAATACAGTTTCTGTGTAATTATTTCAGGGGTTAAGCTAGCCGGGCACTGAGAATGTGGCCTGCGCCTCCTACAACAGAATTATATGCTAATGGATGCCAACATATCAAATCTTGAAAGATGCAGAGAAACAGACCTTCAAGGAAAAATTCTTGCATTAAATTTACATTATAAAGGAGCAATTATGAATGCCACATGGTGGCACAGGCCTGCAGCACCAAAATTTTGTAAGTACTGCCTAGATTTCATGTTGAGGGCCATCTGGGCTACATACTGAAGTATTTCGAACAAAGAGAAAGAAGAGAAATATTTGTGAAAACTATCAAAGAAAATGGCACATGTAAACATACATGGAGTCTGGTATGGTGATGAAAATATAATTCTAGCACTTGGAAGGCAGAAGTAAGAGGATCAGGAGTTGGAATGGCTCTCTGCTACATGGCAAGTTCCAAGGCAGCCAAGGCTTGCTAACATAAAATGCAATACATTCCAGAAATAGGGAAATAAAAGTTAGAAGACAGTTTTACTCTTTTTAGTTGATAACAGGGTCACAGTGGGGATCTCCAAGAAGGGTGAAAAAAGAAAAAGATCAAAATTTGGTTCATTGAAAAGAATGATGCACTATCATGCATGGCTAAATCATAACCCATGGGCCACATCTACATGTCATCTAAGATATCTCAAAGTACAACCCAACACAAGTCATAAACTCACTTAGAACACTGTGGGCTGGTTCTGGGAGTTGGGGGCGGGGTTGTTAATACTGTTTATTTGTGACTTGACAATATGGTTCTCACTCCAGTGTGACCTCTGGAGATGCCAAGTGTCCTTTCACAATGTCTGTAACTTGAAGGTGACTGTGGCAAGACAAAGAACTGATAAAAATATCATTTAACAAAAGAGAAAATAGGAAAAGCACAGAGAAAAAGCTTTCTGAATGAAAACAAGGACATGTCCGCAAAAATAAGATTCTTAGGGCAAGTGAGAGGGCTTAGTGAAGAAAGGTGTGTGCAGCCAAGCCCAGCAAAAAGATTAGGCATCTAAAAAGAAATATATCAAAAATTTCCTGGGACCTTATTGCAAAACACTACAAAAACATTCTGAGTTTCTTTAAACACCTAGGAAATAAAAGCATTAGAAGTTTCAATACCAGAAAATGATCAGTTCTTTTCCAATTCATCAATGCAGCCAACATAAAGGCAGGGGAAATTTTCAGTAGGTGGACAGAGTAGGAATTGATTAGTTGGTTCTAAAATGTGTAAGTTAATACAAAAACTTAAAAATACTCAAGGAACTTGAAGAAGACAGTGGAAGTCTCTGCTATTTTTCCAGTTGTTGTGATAAAAATGCTCCGACAGAAGTAACTTAAGGAAGGGTCTGTTTTATTTTATTTATTATTTAATAATTTTTAAAATTCATGCTTTCCACTTGGGCCCACTAGTAGACACGGTGGGCAGAAAGTATCAGCTGCAATACTTAAAAACATCTGTTGAAAGAAGGGGGCCCTTTGTTCTGGCCGCCCAGCTAGCTTACACCCGAAATAACCACAGAGAAACTGTATTAATTAAATTACTGCTTGGCCCATTATCTCTAGCCTCTTATTGACTAACTCTCACATCTTGATTTAACCCATTTCTAATATCTGTGTTCACCACGAGGTTGTGGCTTACCAGGACAGATTTAGCATGTCTGACCTGGCGGCTCCATGGCGGCTGCTCTCTGACCTGCTTTCTTCCTCCCAGAATTCAGTTCTGTCTCCCCGCCTACCTAAGTTCTGCCCTATCAAACGGCCAAGTCAGTTTCTTTATTCAACCAATGAAAGCAACACATAAACAGAAGGACCTCCTACACCAAACATCCCTGATTTTAGGTTGCACTACAGAATTATATAGTGTGATATGGACATGAAAACAGACATCTTGATGAATGGATTATAGCTGAAGACCCAGACATATGGCTACCTGGGTTTTTTTTTTTATAAATAAGTCAGAAATACACACTGGAAATGTGTGTTGGTTAAACTGGAAGTTTGCTTCTGAAAGCACAAATTTGTACAACCACTATGGAAATCAGTGAGGTGGTTCCTCAGAGAGCTGGGAATAGATCTACCTCAAGATCCAGCTATATAACTCTTGGGCATATACCGAAAGGATATACATACTACTCAAGAGACGCTTGGTCAACCATGTCCATTGCTGCTGTATTCATGATACCCAGAATTTGGAAACAATCTACATGTCCATCAACAGATGAATGGATAAAGAAAATGTGGTACATTTACACAAAATGGAATATTATTCAGCTGTGAAAAACTGACATCATGTAATTCATAAGTAAATGCATAGAAAAGAATCACCCTGAGTGAAGTAACCCTGAAACAAAAAGACAAATATTGCATGTATTCTCTCATATGTGAATGTTATCTCTTAAGCCTTTGATAGGCATGCTACAATTCATATAACGGCATAGCTTAGGTGTAGAGTAAGGGACTAGGAGGGAGTGAGGAATCTCTCAAGAAAAAGGAAATAGATTGTGTAGTTATGGAGCAATGGGAAGGGGGAATGGGAGGATTAATCAGAAATGGGAGGAAAGAGAGGATAAGGGAAGGAATAAGGCAAAGGACAACTAACACCATTGGCCCTTTGAGGGGTCATATGGAAACATACTACAGTATTATATATGTATATGTATATATACATACATAAATTTAGATTTTATATATACATATATATCTACACATATGTATATATTTCGTGTGTGTATTTCATATACATATATGTGAAATATAAGTATGTATATATGAGATCTAAATGTTTATATACATATATGTGCATTGAATATATATGTATATATGAAATCTAAATATATGCACCAAATAACTGGTGAGACAATGCCCTATCTAGACATCTTTCATCACCCACTGTGATGTGGGTGGGTAACTTCCAATACCCACATTGGTTTACATCTAATTGCTGTTTGCCAAGGTATTGGTTGCTTTCCACACACTGATGGTTACAGCCTTACTATTGAAGACAACACTTAACACATCTTATTGAATATGGAGCGGTCAAGGTTAACTAGTGCTTAACTAGAGACCTTATCACTGTTGACCAGTGTTCATGGCACTGGAAGGTACTTTGTATGCTACCAGAGAAGAAAGGTAAACCTTAACCCAGATACAAACTATGTGTTCTACAAGTGTGACGTGACTACTTGATACGCTGGTACAATAGTGGCAGAGAGCTTGTGGGAACAAGCAACCACTCCCTGATTGGACTTAAGGCCCACTACATGAGATGGGACCCATGCCTGAAACTGCACTGCTTTCCTGAGAACCTGAGACTAGATAGGACATGAGTCTAGGGGAAAACAAAATACTATTGTTTTGATAAATGAACATAGCAATAAAATGACTCCCAACACATTCTTCTATACCCATAGATCAGAGTCTCATTCAGCCATCATCAAAGAAACTTCCTAGTGTAGTAGATAGGAACAGCACAGAGACCCACAACTGGGCAATGTCAGAAAATGAAAGACTTTGGAACACTCAGAACTAAATGTGATGTCTTCATCAAATCCTTCCCCTCAAGACTCAGAGAACTATGGAATAGAGGGAAAAAAGATTTTAAAAGCCAGAGGAGATGGATGATACCAAGGAAACAGTTTCTCCGAGATATAACTGGATGGACACACATCTGAACTCAAATACACAATAATAGACAACACCTGCACAAGTTCAAGCTCATCAGGGTCCTGCAACTGAGAGGGGGAAACAGACATGATCTCACACCTCTAAACTAGACATAGAGGGGAAACAGACATGATCTCACACCTCTAAACTAGACATAGAGGGGGAAACGGACATGATCTCACATCTCTAAACTAGACATAGAGGGGGAAACGGACATGATCTCACACCTCTAACCTAGACATAGAGGGGAAACGGACATGATCTCACATCTCTAAACTAGACATAGAGGGGGAAACGGACATGATCTCACATCTCTAAACTAGACATAGAGGGGGAAACAGACATGATCTCACACCTCTAACCTAGACATAGAGGGGAAACGGACATGATCTCACATCTCTAAACTAGACAAGACGGTGTCTTCCACTGACAACCGCTTTCCAAATGAAAAATTAGTTTTCTCCAATGGAGTCCCACTGGAGACTTAAGGGCAGGCCCCATGCTCAGGAATTGATGGCAATACAAAACAAATTCAATGGTATTCTCTGTAAAAAAAAAATCATTTTTCTTTTTTGGGAAATTTTGTATTACTGGTCTTTTGATTTTGTATTATGGCTTCTGTTTTTGTCCTTTTATGGGGTGTGAGTTTTGGGGGATTCTTCTCTTAAAATTTTTCTGGCTTACTTATTTTTGTTGTTGTTACTTTTTTTTATTCTGCTGCTTGTTTGTTTTCTAGAAGGAAAGGAAGAACTCATGGACTTGAATGGGTGGGATATGAGGACGATCTGGGAGGGGAATGTGCGGGAGAAACCATGATCAGAATACTGTGTATGAAAAACAGCAACTAAAATAAAAAAAAATTACATTTCCTCCCCTTCTCCCAGTCCCCTCAACACTAAAAGTAATTTTTATAATTACAATATCCTTTTTTCCTTCTTCTCCTTCCAGCCCTTCCCTTTTCTCCGTTCCAAATTCACGGGCTCTTTTTCTTTAATTGTTCCCTTATGTATTAGTTATCCCTAAATACATGAATATTGCCTGTGCAGTCTATACAATATTACTGTTTCCATTTCAGGGCTGTGACAGAACATCTGATGAGAAGTAATTTAAGGAGGCTGGAGAGATGGCTCAGTGGTTAAAAGCGCTAACTGCTCTTCCAGAGGACACGGGTTCAGTTCCCCACACCCATAAGGCAGTTTACAACCATCTGTAACTCCAATACTCAAGGATCTGATACACTCACCCATGCACATACAATAATTTTTTTTAAAAAAAAGTAACTTAAACTGACGGCGAGAGGGTTCAGCAGTCATGAGTACTTACAGCTGTCTACTGAATCCGAGTTCAGATCCTAGCACTCACACGGGGCAGCTCACAAACACCGGAACTCTATCCCCGAGGGATTTGACGCCTCCTCCTGACCTTTGTGGTATCCACATACGCAGACACACACTCCTACAGTAATTTTAAAAATTTCTAAGAACAAAATAACATAAATGAGCAAAGGTTGATTCTGCTTACAGTTCCAGGGGACACAGTCCATCGTGGATGGAGGGCCCGGTGACAGAAGCTCAAGGCTGTCTGCACACACTGCTTCTTTTAGGCACAAAGTATAGAAAGACCAGGAAGGGAACACAACAAAATCCCAAGACCCACCTTCAGTGACCCACTCCTCCCTCAAGAGTGCACTCGCTGAAGGGACTATAGCCTTCCAGAACAACAACAGCTAGAGACCAAGTGTTCAAATAGGTGAGCCTATGGGTGGGCACTTCACAGTCAAACCACAACTGCGCCTTCACCTACAGAGCTTATTACCCACTGATTTTAAGTTGTGGTTAGACAAATAATTTGTATACCTATGTCGGTACCATAGTGTTCACAAAACTGAGAAAGGTAGGGCTCTCTCTTGGTGGTTTTTCATAGGTAAGAACATGGCAGTGAGTCAGTCAAATCTCTAAGATGTTTAAAGCCACTTTCAGTGGTAAGCAGAGAAGACAGAAGGTGTTTCATTGTGATAAATGACAACATAAGCTAAGTCTATTAAATTCAGGAGCGTCGTGCTCGTCAGTCATTATTTCAAGCAGCAACTGCCCAGAGGAAAAGTGGTCTCACCACTTCAGAAACCAGCAGAGCAATAGCTCTTGGCCACTGTACAGATTTACAGCCTTACTAAAGCTCATTACTTGAGGCTTTTCAGTTCTTCCTTCAAACACCTATGGTGAGGATAATGAAATTGGACTAACTAGCCAGAAAGGAATGAGGAACAGGCTTCTGCAAGTGGCAATTAGAGGTAGGGTTCAGGTTCAACTGAATATTAAGACTTTTGTTGATGGACCTTGTGCTGCCCTATTTTCAAAACTTTAGTTTGAAACTTTGTGTTCATGATATGTTTGTGTATGTATCTCTGACACATTTAGAGGAGTGTGTGTGTGTGTGTGTGTGTGTGTGTGTGTGTGGAGAGAGAGAGAGAGAGAGAGAGAGAGAGAGAGAGAGAGAGAGGGGTTTCTGTCTTCATCATTGTCTACTTTACTTATTGAGGCAGGGGCTCTTACTGAGCCCAGAGCTTGCCAAATTCAAATCCCACCTAATATAGCTAGCTACCTAGCTAGCTTACCTCTGTGACTCCCCCATCTCTGGTTCCCAACTGCTGGGATAAACCTGCATTCCAGCACTTATGTGAGTGTGCTGGGATCTAAATTCTAGTCCTCCTGATTGCACAGCCTATACTTCATTCACTGAGCCATCTTCCTGCCACCAGTAACAGTGTCCTATAAATAGGAATGTGCTACAACTGTAGCAGTTTAGAGCAAAGAAAATCCTGTCAAAACAGAAGTCTTAGATAATTATAGACAAATATGTGTTTTTAACAGCATTAGCAGTAATATTTTCAGTTAAGGAAAGGTAATTCCGTTCAAGCAAAACAAAATATGGCACACAAAGAGAAAAAAAATCCCTCATTCAATCAGCTTTTTACAATCATTCAATTGCTAAATTTTTGACTATTTTATTTTTTCCAATTTTAGCTTTCTCTGAAATATGAAAAATATAAACACATTCCAAACAGAAAACCTAGCAGTAGGATCTTGTTTGGATTTCTACAGTAGCTTCATCTGCCTCCTTACATCAGCTGTGGGTAAACACATGTGTAAATTCAAGGCTGTAATTCCAGGGCTGAGGAGGCTGAAGGATGTTCAGTTGAACACCTAAATGTGTGATTTTAATGTCAACTTGCCTCAAGTTACGATCACCAGAGGAAGGGGTCTCTCTTGAACTGTGCTAACTCTTTTAATTGATGTGGAAGACTTACCAAATGTAGACAGCACCTTCTGGTAACAGCCAGCCTTAAAAAGGCCATGGAAGAAGGAAGGTGGCTTTTTGTTCACTTGGCATCTTCCCTTTCCCTGCTGGGTTAACTTATCCTGTTACTTCTGCTGATTCCTTCTCTGACATCAGGACCAGCATTTTCAGGCTTCCCATGTTAACTGAGGACCAGCAGCTCTCTAGAAATCTGCCAGGTTTCCAGCACCAGATTTGGACTGCTGATGTACCCATGCCCAGGACTGAAAAACACTAGATTTTTGGCTGCTCAAGTGTGATTTTAGTTATTTTTACTATTCAGAGATATACACATACATACTATATCTATATACTCACAGCCTGTTCCTCAAGAGATCCTAATGCATTCATCTTGTCTCTCAAAGCAAAATAAACAAAGAACCAAGCATCCCTTCCTGACTTGCACTGCTGCCTGCTCACTATAATTGACCACCATCTGTTATTCGCCATAAAGCATATCTTCCTGTCACACGTACCATCTTCTCAAAATCCCATCTGAATAATAGAAAATGAGTTTTCAGAAGATTTAATCTACAACAGCTTTGAGGTTTGTAGATGGCATATTACAAGACCATGGAGCATTTTAATTTCTGCAAAGATGGGAGTAAAGGACTGCACTGTTTGAGAAATTATGTTTAGAGGGAATTGAACATACTTACATTGGAACATATGTCAAGGAAGACAGACCCAGAACACAAGTAATTCTCAGTACAGGCATCAGGTATGACAGTGACTATAACAGAAACCAAGATTAATATTTCTGAAAAGAGCATCCTAAATTTAGGGAGAGAGAGTACTGGTAAACATTTAGATAATCACCGACCAGATGAAGGTAGACAAATGGCATGTGTCTAATGAATATTATAAAAAATAATAAATGAATAGCAAAAGACTGCTTCAGTTACCTGCCAGTAATGAGGAGACTCAGTTACCTGAAGTGTGGTTTAGAACTTGGCCCCAGACCCACAGTTAGAAAGTCTGTCTTCTCAAGTGAGAATTAAAAGATCTGAGCAGAAATCTTTGGCTCGGCTCCCACTGCTTGACACCCGCATCAGTTCACTTCCGCCCCAGGTCCACGCCCAGGCACACTGCATGGCTGCAGGAGCAATCTGGAGCAGCCTGACTCCTTTCCAGTTGTTCCTAGTTATTCCGTGCTGTGGATGCTACTTCAGTGTTTCAACCCCTCCTCCTCAGGGGACCATAATCCCTTGCACATCGCCAGAGGAATCTCTCTGTGTGACACTGGCTTCAGCTGACCTCAGCTAACTGGCGGCTCTTTTGTACCACCCACAGCAGCCATCTTATGAAGACAATGCTACATTCCTGAGGGATCCGGTTGAGGACCTCTTTATGTGACATCACAGACCTCTGCCTATCATGGTTAGATTTAGTAGCAATTACTTTGTCACCTGAGGGGATGCATAGGTCCAGAGTCCACAGAAACTTCAGCTGTGTCTTGCTTTTACCTTGCATGATGAAAGGGCTCTGCTCAGTCTCACAGACATATCACTTTATGTTATAGAAATCTTCTCAATAAATTCTCTCAGTCCTAATATTTGTACACAATTGTCAATTTTAATCTCTCCTTCTCTATCCCAAAATACCTAGGAAATCTTAAGAAGCACAAAGCACTTGAATGGCCTGTTTACATGCTGGTCAATCCTTCAAGTGAAAGATCATCTAAGCTAGACAAAATGACATGAACACTATATTCTGCTCAATACACCAAAAAGTGTTCCACTTTGGTAACTTATTAGCTGTACTATTTTCTTAAAAAATATATTTATTTTTTGAAATTTCTACACATGTATACATTGTATTCTGTCTGTATCTGTCATTTATTCACTCCCTCCTTTTCTCCCCAGGAACACTGCCTCACCATGTCTCACTCCTAATTTCATGTCTTTAAAATTTTTTGTTTTAAAATTATATGTACACTATTTCTTCTCTTCTATTTTCTCTTTTTAAACCCTCCTGTTTACCCTGTCCTTGCTCTCTTTCGAATTTATGGTTCTTTTGCTTTAATTGTTGTTGTGTGCTATAACCTAAATATATAAACATAACTTGCTCAGTCTGTTTAAATTCAAGACTGCCTAAGCATAACCTGAACAAGGACCATGCTAATAGGCATGTGTAGTACCGCGTGGTTTTGTGTGTCGACTTGAAACAAGCTAGAGTCACCAAAAAGGAAGAAGCCTCAGTTGAGGAAATACCTCCATGAGATCCAGCTGTAAGACATTTGTTTTCTCATTCAGTGATCAATGGGGGAGAGCCCAGCCCATCTCTGGGCTCTATAAAAAGGTGGACTGAGTAAGCCATGGGAAGCAGCTCCCCTCCATGGCCTCTGCACCAGTTCTTGCCTTCAGCATCCTGTCCTGCTTGAATAGGATCCTGTTCTGACTTCCTTCAGTGACGAACAGCAATGCTGAAGTGTAAGCCAAATAAACCCTTTCCTCCCCAACTTGCCTTCTGGTCCTGTGTTTCATCACAACAATAGAAACCCTAACTAAGACAGCATGCTCACTTGGAAAGGGGAAAGCCAGTAAGGCCTCAACTACAGATAAAGGCAACTAAAGAATCCTAAGAACAGGAGAAATAGGCTTCCCCAGGAGAGAGCACACTAACTGGTTATCTTCTAATTATTGGAACAGCTTTAGCAACACAGTCTGGACTCTATGAATGAAGCTGTTAGCCTGGCTTATTCACCTGAAAAAGTTGGTCCTGTTCCCCGCTTTATTTATTCATTTATTTGGATCCAAATTTCTCACTTTTAAAAAATGATCTTTCTTTTTCTTTTTTTACTTTTCTTTTAATTTTTCGACATTGTAATTTAATGATGTTCCTCCCTTCCCCTTCCTCCCTTCAAACTCTTTCATACAGCTCTCCCTAATTCTCCTTCAAAACCACAACGTCTTTTTTATTAATGGTTGTCTCATGAATATATATATAACCTGCTGAGTCTATATATTCCTTTTACGCATGTCTCTGGGGCTGACCATTGGCCTCTTACTTAGCCTCCCTTATCTCAGGTTTCCCTTGTGTTTCAAAGGTACAGGTTTATCTGCCAAGCTGATCCTATTGTACTTCTCCAAGACTTAAAAACTCTACAAGGCAAAACCAGGGCTCTACAGGTCAAAAGATGTGAGGATTTCTGTGATAGTGAAATTTGAGCTAAAATATTTGTTCATGCCATGAACTCTGTTGCTTGGCCTCTTTTCCTATTGCTATAAACTCTTGTTTGTTTTTCCTTTTTGGTATGCATATATTAATTTTTAGCCATGTCAAAAGCTCTGTACCCTCAGTTACATTTAAATTAATATCCTGCTAGTATTTGTTTTGTGATTTTATGATATACGTGTTTACACACACAGGTTTTGTTTAATGTAAAATAGAGGCTCACACACATAGAGTTTTGCACTCAAGGACACTTCATGGGAATCCTGTAAGTTGACAGATGAAACTATTAGTGATCTTAACAGATGCATCATGATTCAAGTAACCCATCTATTGCAGAACATTCATGTCTCCAACACTGCATTATCCCCATTGATGTTGCTACTGATATCTTGTATGGATGGCTTTTGAAGGCTTATTTCCCAGAACTCTACTTCTCAACCATCTACACATGGTTCATATACTTTAATTAAAAACACTGCTGTACACCCACATTCACATCAGAGCAATGGACTGAGCTCCCAAGGTCCAGTTGAAGAGCAGAAGGTGGGAGAAGATGAGCAAGGAAGTTAGGATCGTGAAGGGCTGGTCACCCACTGAGACAGTGTGCCTGAACTAATGGGAGCTCACCAAATCCAGCTGGACTGGGACTGAACGAGCATATGATCAAACAGGACTCTCTGAATGTGGCTGCCAATGGGGGCAGACTGAGAAGCCATCAACAATGACACTAGGATCTATCTCTTCTGCATGTATTATCTTTTTGGGAACCTAGTCTATTAGGATGCACACCTTCCTAGGCCAGGATGGAGCGGGGAGGGCCTTGGACTTCCCACAGGGCAGGGCACCATGCCCTCTTTTAAGGAAGCAGGGGAGGGAGGAGGGGTAGGGGGTAGCAGGAGGGGACTGAGAGAAGGGGAGGAAATGTAAATTTTTTTGAATGAAAAAAATAAAAGTTATATATATATATATAAAACAAAACAAAAGATTGCTGTATATGTTTTCCTTATTAAAAAGTACCATTAAGGACTGGTGAGATGCCTCAGTAGTTAAGAGCACTTGCTGTTCACACAGAGGGCCTGGGTTTTGTTCTCAGCACTCACATGGTGGTTCAACATGTAACTCTGTTTCAGAAGGAAACTGATATCCTCTTCTGGATTCTGAATGAACTAGGCAAGGGTGTGGTCCACATATACAGTTGAAAATAAAACACTCATACACATAAAATAAATAATATTCAAAACAATTTAAACTTTTAATCTTAGGGGTGTGTGTGTGTGTGTTTTTCTGGAAACAGTCTTATATATCCCAGGTTGACCTCAACTTAGTCAGTAGCAAGGACAACCTTGAACTTCTGGTCTTCTTGCCTCTCTACCTCTAGTGCTGGGATCCCAGGCATGCATCACCTGGCTCTATGTATTGTTGGAGATGGAACACAGAACTCTGTTCCTGCTAAGCAAGCACTTTACCTAAACTGTCATTCTTACTAAATTTCAAACATTTCGTACCTTGAAAGATGAATTCTTATTGATAATGTTGTGTTCCATTAAACACTATTCAGTTCAAATAGTAAAAATCAAAAGCACTATAGTTTCTCACCCAAGTCTGTTCTCCCAATATTGTCATCAAATACAGAAAGCAAAATAACCTAGACAGAAAGCTTTCTCTACTGTTATCTTGAGCAATTAATATCCACAAAAATTCAATTTGCTGCCAAAGTTCCTATAATGGTTTAAAGTATTGCCTAATAGTATTGAGGTAAAAAAAAAAAAAAAAGTAGATCCTCTCTTCATTCCTGTGCTAAAACAGATTTCACTGTTGGAGTTTTGTTTACATTAAAAATACAAAGAAAACAGAAACAAGATAAAACTACATAATAACCTTTTGGCTATAAGGCATTTTCTAATACTCATCAATATTTCATTGTTATTAACATCCAAAGGCAAACTGAGATTATATTTTTAATCCCTGGGTATTATTTTAACCTATGAAGTAAACATTGGTAAATGATAGTTATAGACCATATTTCCAAAGATCTCAAATGTGTTTCACTATTGTATCAGTTCAAGGAGAGAACAACCATATTTTCACAAATTGTCTTAAACAAAGTTTTCTTAAAGGGAAGTATACATGTGTTTATATAATGTTGTAAGTTTCTATAGATGTAGGCCTCCAGTTTGATGAATACAGACTTGTTAAAATTGTTATTTTGGTTATAATTGTCACCTTGTGTGATTTGTAAATATTAAATATTATAATCTATTATATGATGAAGTTGCTGAACAGTCAGCCAAGTATTCCAGGCCTGCCACCAATGTCTAGACATTTTCTTAAGTGATGCTTGATATGTCAATAATTTTTGGAAAAGTCCGTGTACGGTGCAGGTGTCCACAGGCTACCTTTATTTCACTTAGCATAAGACCCCTTCCTACTGCTTTGGTCTGTGTTGCTGCTAGTGAAGACACATCTGGGCCCACAGTCCCCAGTAATATGCTTTTGTGCAGTCCTAAATCTATCTGTCTGCCTCTTTCTTTGGTCTCTTAATATCCTTGACGTGTGGCAGGAGCACTTTCCCTGAAATGCAGTCGAAAGACTATCATCTCCAATAATAGTTCACATCACATATTCTTCCTAACAAAAGTCCTTTTAGTGAAGAAGGCATGTGTGCCCAGTATTTCAGTTCTATAACCTCATTTAATATGCTTATTACAAAAATGCTAATGGAATGTGGTAAAGGAATCATCTAAAACTTCCAAAAGTGATCTCTGCCTACTCTAGATCAAGCCTTATTTAGGATGGATGCCGAGAGGTCTTATACGCTAGCCACCCTTGTCATATCAGTAGATATCGAGGCCTGAAAGACATTCAGGTGGTGAGATGTAAAAATTATGTATTCATAATACCAAGACCAACGTATGTGCTTATTGACATTCTGTCCTCATGTTTGCCATATAAGGCAAGCAAGCATAGGGATAGCTTAGCAAACTGGAACTCCATTTGACTTGGGCTATGCATATACCCTCTCTTTACAATACATTTAGCCACCTACCATCCTCACTTGCATTGGGATACCCAACACTGCACTTCAAACAATGGATTAAGTTACTCCTCTCTATCAACTTTTAGTAATTTCCCTTTGGTCACATTTGTTTAAATGTGTTCTACAGCATATCTTGTATCAGTGGCAGGAGACCAGTCCAACATGAACTAGTTTGGGGCACACGTACTGTAAGGCAAACTGTGTCTTCTGAGGGAACTGTTAGGGGAAATTTCCTACTTATCATCTATGACTATGCATAATTAAGCATACATATGATAAAAAGCCAGATGCATCATGGGAAAAGAGATGCACAGTAAGCTATAGTTTAGAGAAATAAAGCTTTTAATCAAAAACAGATAGCCATGAACTCTATGGCCCTTAGCAGCCTTCCCCCCCCCCCACTAGATCCACAGGCCTATGATGCTCTGACTCTGAGCTGGTTGATTATTGGCAGAGTCTCTGATCTACACTACCACTTCACTTTAATAAAGTTATCTTTCTTTCCATTTCTCAGTTTGTGTATGTGCCTTTTAGTTCTCCAGATAAGACCCCAAGAACCCAGAAACACCGGGTCCAGATAGCATCCCCAATTAACAATATGATAAAATTTGAAAGGAAATTCAAGTTAAGTCAAATGTGTATCTGGGAATCTAGGAGTGTCTCAGAAGGAAATCAATAAGGATCAAACAAATTGATTCTCTATGGAGAATCACCAGCAAATAAAGAGGAGGTGGGCAGGCAATGGAGAGGAATATTAATGACAAGGGTAACAAAGCCCCTCCAGTGTTGATGCCAATCCTGCAGCCACACAGCATTAAAAACGTAGTAAATGTATTCCTCTAATAGCGAGGAAATCGTAGAAACAGGGGCTTTCAAGGTTAGAGACATTCATCTGCTCTCTTTGGCTGTTTTACAGCAGTCAAGAGTATTCTATACAGGGCTTTATTCTAGCTTTGCTCTCATTAAGGGCTCATAAGCTTAATTACTAAATATTCCTTAAGAAACACAGCTTGAAATAATTACTTCATTAGAGAAACTTAGCAGCATTCATGCTAACTATCTTTAATAGATTCTTATTTTAGAATCGCTGAATGTTTTAACTTGTCCTTTTGTTCTGGCTGCAAACTCTTCACATTCTTCAGAATTACATTTAAAATACCATTCAAGAGGAAATTTGAAAATCTGGTATGTAGTCTTACTTGAAAAGTCCTCTTAATTAGCATAACCCACAGTTTAAAAACTATAAACATATACTATTGGCAAATACAATAATAAAGAAGAGTTTGTTTTTAAAGAAACGGTCTTCAGCCGGGCCAGTGGAGGCATACACCTTTAATCCCTCTACTGGGAAGGTAGAGGTAGGCGGATCTCTGTGAGCCGGAGGCCAGACTGGTCTACAAAGCTAATTTCAAGACAGCCAAGGCTACACAGAGAAGCCCTGTCTCGAAAAAATGATAGATAGATGATAGATAGATAGATAGATAGATAGATAGATAGATAGATAGATAGATAGATAGATATAGAAGAAGAGGAGGAGAAGGAAGAGGAGGAGGAGGAGGAGGAGAAGAAGA
Organism: Ondatra zibethicus; assembly: GCA_004026605.1. Taxonomy (NCBI): domain Eukaryota; kingdom Metazoa; phylum Chordata; class Mammalia; order Rodentia; family Cricetidae; genus Ondatra; species Ondatra zibethicus. Next base: position 65,135 of record PVIU01010217.1, read on the forward strand.
AGAAGAAGAAGAAGAAGAAGAAGAAGAAGAAGAAGAAGAAGAGGAAGAGGAAGAGGAAGAGGAAGAGGAAGAGGAAGAAAGAAAGATTTAACAACATTTGAAGAAATAAATGGGAAATGACTTCAAAGCAGAAAAATTTTAAAGAGAATGAATTTAAATGAATAAACTAGTTCAAATGTAGCTACTAGTATATTCAGTAGTTGTTTTAAATTTTGAGATGAAGTATTGCTATATAGTGCTAATCTACCAATAGTTATTTATAACCTACAGCAGAAAGACTGGGCAGTCGAGCAGTTCTAGTGTTTTTCCCGGAATAAACCTCTCCAGCAGTCTTGGGGCTTGTGTGACTGTCAGCTGCTGCTGTCTTTCCTGGGCTGTTTTCATCCTGCTCCACACCTGCGCATCCTCAGGATATCCTTTCCTATCTCTCCGATCCTTTCCTGCCCTTTCTGGGGGCGCCAGCAAAAATCTTGCTTCCTTCACACCCACCCAGCTCAAGGTCGTATCTCCTTCTTCTGACCATCCTATGATTCATCATCCCTTTTAAACCGGGGCTGGGGAACAAACTCGTAGCCCTCGCGCACGCTCTGCAAGTTCTCTCTGGAGGTGTTCCTGTCACCTGCTCAGGCCATCGGTCCTCCTTGATAACACTCAAGATCTGCATGTTCCAGATGCAGCTTTTACCCTTGATTTTTGAATCACATAAAATGTTATGATTCTAAGGCATATTATAAACTCTTTGATTGTAGAGGCCATCATATATTTAATACCTTATGTAACTAGACTTTCAAATACTCACTGGCAGATTAAAATTTGATTGTCATGGGATATTCTGTAATGTGTAAAGAACATGCAGTTCTTATTTGTAGTATATTTATAGCCTTATATGTTGAGCAGCTTGTACTATGCTATCAATGAGAAATAAGCAAGGAATTTAAATATATCTACAGAATAATTTGTCCTAACAAAAATATTAAATTTCAGTTTATAAGGAATATTGGATTGAATGTTAAAATGACCACTTCTGTGAGAGCTATAATCATAAAATGCACATGCAGGTATATCCTGTGAGAACACTGTAAAATACAGAATATTTCTGGTGAATTTTCTTTAAATGGTGTATCTTTTCAGTCTCTCCAAATTAGGATACAGGCTATGTATTCAGCCAGTCCTCTTCCTCTCCTCTCCTCCCTGCCCCCCCCTCCGCACACCACTTTGGAAAGAATCGGGTTTTTGAAGTACTGGTGAATTCAGGACTGAGCTTGCTTTCTTCATGTCCAGATTTCTTCCCCAGGACAACCTCAGTGATAAAGCCAGAAATCCCCTGAGGTCTATAATCGTTTCTTTAACTACAGAAATATGGATGGATTGAGCAGGCTCTTTCTGATAAGGATTGATGGCCCAATAATAAGTTAGTGGCAATGTAAGCAACTGAGCTCTTTTGAATATTGGACCATATTTTGAGAAACAGCTGGCTGGCCAATCAGCGACCACTGTTTTTGAGTTAGTGGTGGGTAGATAACACACATAATATGTTTCTAGTAATATGGTCTTGTAGCTCCTGGCAAATTACTGTATCCTTGACTGAATAAACCAGGGTACTGCCTTTATTTCATATGAGGCATGTGGAGGAGGCCAGCCTGGCAATCCTTAGCCCAACTGAAATATTCTTTTTCTGTTTACACATCAAAATATTTTCTAATTCATGTTAACAGGTCAGTGTGTGTGTGTGTGTGTCTGTGTGTGTGTGTGTGTGTGTGTGTGTGTAAGAATTAAATGGGGACACCCTACATTAGGTAAAGCACTTCTAGAACCCAGCCACATCGTTCACCCCTCTTTGAGGACAGTTCTTACTAAATTTCCTAGGCCGGCTTTTCTGTAGTCTAGGAAGGCTTTGGACTTGTAATCTTCCTGCCCTCAGCTGACATTACAGGCCTGCATGACTAGACCTAGAATATATTCTTTTCATATAAAATACTGGGAAGAGGGGTGAGTGTGTTTGTGCCCTGCTGGAAGGTCCCCAGAAGGGAGTGCAGGCATGTCCAGCCCCTGCTACAGGGGCCTCTTTGTTACACAGGACCCTGCCCTCCCCCAGCAAGTTTGCCCTCTCCTCTGCAGGGTCCTTGGCCCACCAGGAGTCCTTGTTCCTGTGCTGGATCAGCGATCCAGAGGGATCCACCAGCACAACCGGCTCCAGTACCATGAGGTCCTAGGAGAGGACAGACTAAGAAAATTCTCCAAGTACATTGTCACTCACAGCAGAGATTGGATCAACACACTCCTGGCTGCATTTGAAGGAAGAGACGGGCAGGCGCCAATGCAAGAATTCCTCCAACAACATGAAAAGCATCATGACAACACCAGAATCCAGTGAGCACGCAACAAGAAGACTTGAACACCCTATTCCAGAAGAAGCAGAAGAAAACGACTTTAAACGTTACTTAATGAAAATGATGGAGACCTTTAAAGAGGAAGTGAAAAACTCACTTAAAGAAATGGAGGAGAGGGGGCTGGAGAGATGGCTCAGAGGTTAAGAGCATTGCCTGCTCTTCCAAAGGTCCTGAGTTCAATTCCCAGCAACCACATGGTGGCTCACAACCATCTGTAATGGGGTCTGGTGCCCTCTTCTGGCCTGCAGGCATACACACAGACAGAATATTGTATACATAATAAAAAAATAAATAAATAAATATTTAAAAAAAAGAAATGGAGGAGAAGACAAACAAAAAGCAGGAAGAAATTAATAAATCCCTCAAAGAAACCCAAGAAAACCAAGAAAAGGCAATTAAACAGCTGAAGGAAACAGTTCAAGATTTGAAGATTGAAATAGAGGTAATATAGAAAACACAAACCGAGGGAACTCTGGAAATGGAAAATCTGGGTAAACGAACAGGAACTACAGAGACAAGTATAACCAACAGAATACAAGAGATAGAAGAAAGAATCTCAGACGCTGAAGATACTATATAGGAAATAAACTCATTGATTAAAGAAAACAACAAATCCAACAAATTCTTAACACAAAACATCCAGGAAAGCTGGGACACCATGAAAACACCACACCTAAGAATAATAGGGGTAGAAGAAGGAGAAGAATTACAGCTCAAAGGCCCAGAAAATATATTCAACAAAATTATAGAAGAAAACTTTCCCAACCTAAAGAAGGATAGTCCTATGAAGGTACCAGAAGCATACAGAACACCAAATAGACTGGATAAAAAAAAAATCCCCTCGCCATATAATAATCAAAACATGAAACATACAGAATAAAGAAAGAATATTAAGAGCTCCAAAGGAAAAAGGGCAAGTAACATATGAAGGTAAACCTATCAGAATTAGACCTGACTTCTCAATGGAAACCATGAAAGCCAGAAGGTCTTGGATAGATGTGCTACAGACACTGAGAGACCATGGATGCAAACCCACACTACTATACTCAGCATAGCTTGCATTCACCATTAATGGAGAAAAAAATTATTCCAGGACAAAAACAGATTTAAACAATACCCAGCTACAAACTGAGCCTTACAGAAAGTACTAGAAGGAAAACCACAAACCAAGGAAGCCAACAACACCCACAGAAGCACAGACAACCCTCCGCCAGCACAACTTAAAGAAGGGAAACACACAAACACTACCACCAAAAAATAAATAATAAATAACCGGAGGTAACAACCACTGGTAATTAATATCACTTAATATCAATGGACTCAATTCACCTATAAGAAGGCACACGTTAAGAGAATGGATACAAAAACAAGATCCAACATTCTACTGTTTACAAGAAACACATCTCAACCACAAAGACAGACATTATCTCAGAGTAAAGGGTTGGGAAAAGGGTTTTCAATGAAACGGCCCTAAGAAACAAGCAGGTGTGGCTATACTAATATCTAACAAAATTGACTTCAAACTAAAATCAATCAGAAGAGATGGAGATGGACACTTTATACTCATAAAAGGAATAATCCATCAGGATGAAGTCTCAATCCTGAATATATATGCCCCTAATATAAAAGAACCCACATATGTAAAAGAAACATTACTAGAACTCAAAGCACACATCAAAACCCACACACTAATAGTAGGAGGTTTCAACACTTCTCTCTCACCAATGGACAGGTCAATCAGACAGAAACTTAACAGAAAAATACGAGAAATGTAATGAATCAAATGGACTTGATAGACATCTATAGAACATTCCACCCAAACAGGAAAGAATATACCTTCTTCTCAGCATCTCATGGAACCTTCTCCAAAATTGATCACATATTCAGTAACAAACCAAATATCCACAGATACAAAAAAATTGGAGTAACCACCTGTGTTGTATCAGATCACCATGGAGTAAAGATAGAATTTAACAACAATTCCACCCCCGCCAAAAGCCTACAAACTCATGGAAACTGAACAGTCAACTACTGAACCACCCCTGGGTCAAGGAAGAAATAAAGAAAGAAATTAAAGTCTTCGTTGAATTCAATGAAAATAAAGACACAACATACTCCAACCTATGGGACACTATGAAAGCAGTGCTAAGAGGAAAGTTCATAGCACTTAGTGCCCTCATAAAGAAAACAGAGAAGGCACACATTAGTGACTTAACAGCACACCTGAAAGCTCTAGAAAAAACAAAGAAGCAGACTCACCCAGGAAGAGTAGAAGACTGGAAATAATCAAACTGAGGGCTGAAATAAACAAAATAGAGACATAGAAAACAATCCAAAGAATCAATGAAACAAAGAGCTGGTTCCTTGAGAAAATCAACAAGATTGACAATCCCCTATCCAAACTAATCAAAAGGCAGAGAGAGAGAACACACAAATTAACAAGATCTGAAATGAAAAGGAGGACATAACAACAGACACTGAGGAAATTCAGAGGATCATTAGGTCTCACTACAAAAGCCTGTATGCCACAAAATTGGAAATGTAAAAGAAATGAACAGTTTTTTAGATAAGTACAATATATCAAAATTAAATCAAGACCAGGTGAACAATAAATAGACCTATAAGACACGAGGAAATAGAAGCTGTCATCAAAACCCGCCAACCAAAACAAAAAACAAAAAACAAAACAAAACAAAAAAAAAACCAGGACCAGATGGTTTTAATGCAGAATTCTACCAGAACTTCCAAGAAGAGTTAATACTTATACTCCTTAATGTGTTTCACATAATAGAAACAGAAGGGTCATTGCCAAACTCTTTTTATGAAGCTACAGTTACCTTACCCTGATACCAAAACCACACAAAGACACAACCAAGAAAGAGAATTACAGACCAGTCTCACTCATGAACATCGATACAAAAATTCTCAATAAAATACTGGCGAACTGAATCCAAGACCACATCAAAAAAAAAATTATCCATTATGATTAAGTAGGCTTCATCCCAGAGATGCAGGGCAGTTTCAACATACAAAAACCTATCAATGTAATCCATCATATAAATAAACTGAAAGGAAAAAACCATATGATCATTTCATTAGATGCTGAAAAAGCATTCGACAAAATTCAACACCTCTTTATGATAAAGATCTTGGAGAGATTAGGGATACAAGGTTCATATCTAAATACAACAAAAGCAATATATAGCAAGCCAACAGCTAACATCAAATTAAATGGAGAGAAACTCAAAGCAATTCCAATAAAATCAGGAACAAGACAAGGCTGTCCACTCTCTCCATATCTCTTTAATATAGTGCTTGAAGTTCTAGCAATAGCTATAAGACAAAATAAGGAGATCATGGGGATTCGAATTGGAAAGGAAGAAGTCAAACTTTTGTGATTTGCAGATGATATGATAGTGTACATAATTGACCCCAAAAACACTACCAAAGAACTTCCAGAGCTGATAAATACCTTCAGTGAAGTGGCAGGATACAAGATCAACTCAAAAAAATCAGTAGCCCACCTATACCAAAGTATAAAGAAACAGAGAAGGAAATCAGAGAAACATCACCTTTCACGATAGCCACAAATAGCATAAAGTATCTTGGGGTAACACTAACCAAGGAAGTAAAACATCTATTTGACAAGAACTTTAAGACCTTGAAGAAAAATATGAATAGGATATCAGAAAATGGAAGGCTCTCCCATGCTCCTGGATTGGTAGGATCAATATAGTAAAAATGACAATTCTACCAAAGGCAATCTATAGATTCAATGCAATCCTCATCAAAATCCCAACAAATTCTTCATAGACCTTGAGAGAACAATAACTAACTTTATATGGAAAAACAAAAGGCCCAGGATAGCCAAAACAATCCTATACAATAAAGGAACTTCCAAGGCATTACCATCCCTGACTTCAAACTCTATTACAAAGCTACAGTAATGTAAACAGCTTGGTATTGGCATAAAAACAGAGAAGTTGACCAATGGAATCCAATCAAAGACCCGGATATTTATCCACAAAC